>ML414414.1:0-188744 GCA_005239525.1 Nicotiana knightiana | reverse complement strand
AAGAAGAAGAAGAAGAAGAAGAAGAAGAAGAAGAAGAAGAAGAAGAAGAAGAAGAAGAAGAAGAAGAAGAATCATCTCAAATTAGTAATAAGTTAATTAATCTGAAGTGGACGTATGCCAATCATCGGCAACGGCGTCAAAAAATTGACGAGTTTTTAATATATAAAGATTTAAGACTCGTACTTTAACAAATTATAGTAAAGTATCGTCCCACAGAGATTGAATATTCTATTCTACAGATTTATATTACCTTGGCTTACTATTTGATAGAATCGAATTGATAAATATCGATGATAGTGTTTAATATTAAAATTCTCAAAATAAGAGGAACTACAAGAAAACATGTTAAAGAAATAAACTGCATAGAATTCTCAATAGGAACTTAGTTATATCATAATAATGATGACATTTTTCTCAAGAGATTTCTAAAGTGATATTTGTTTATTTCTAATATAAATATATTTTTACTATGGAGTGAATTCTTAATAAAATACCTCTCGGTAGTATTTGTTAAATTGACTAGTGATCTAAAAGAGAAAATCTCGTTTTGGGTAGTAAAAAATTATTTTTACTCTCACTAATTTGAATAGTTAAGGCCTTGAAGATGTATTATCACCTAAATATGTTATTCCTTAATTGCTCGTATTATCCTTTGTTTATTTCGAATGCAAGGACTAATACAAAATATGTTAAGAAATAAAATAGATAGATATGACAATATCTATCACTTCAACAATCTAACCTTTCAACATATATAGGTAAATTTCCGATCAAGCACCAATTAAAAATATGAGTGTCATTATAATAACTCAACAAAGTTCATGTGGCAATTATCAAAAGAAACAAACTTTAATACATAGAGGACATACTACTACAAATAAGTAGTAGGGTTATTTAAAGACTCACAGACAAGAAAATACAAAAATAGGACAATAATGATATTATAACTTTGAAATAGAAAGAGAGTCATCCATAGATAAAGTTAATCTTCTGAAACTAAGAATTTATCATTTCCTTCTCTCTGACTCTCCCTTAAGCAGCTGAAGATGGATGTATTTATAGAATTTTTTTTCCTTTGGCTTATGAAATGTACACTTGAAACTTTGTTTCTCAACTTGGCAAGTAACCAACGCTACTTGCTTGAAGTGCATACATTCAATCTTTTTGTTCCTTTTCTCCATGTGCTCATTTCTATATGATGGGGTCCACACATGAATTTTCGAGGTTTAACTTCGTTTTAGTCCAAATGTTGACAAGTAGTGATTTGTTGATTTTTTCCAAATTTTACTATTTCCTGCAACGCAAATAGAAGATTAGTACCATAATTTTTTATATAACAATTAACTTTATGCATAGTATTTTTATATTTTTATCTTTATCAGCCTACTTACACTAAATTCTTGAAAGAGATCCTTGCGAAGAAGAGAAAAATAGAGGAGATCTTAGTGGTCAAGCTCACAGAGTATTGCAACGCGATATTGCAAAATAAACTCCAACAAAAGTGTGGAGATCCGGAGAGTTTTTACCCTACCTTTCTCTTTAGGAACTATTAATTTTGATAAAATCTTATGTGATTCTGGTGCTTCGGTTAATTTAATGTCTCTATCTATGTGCAGGAAACTGGTTTGGAGTGATAAAATGTGCACCCATATCTTTGCGGTTGGCAGACCAAATGACTATAACATCTGAGGGGATAGTGAAAAATATGTTAGTTCGGATGGATAAGTTCGTATTTCCTGTGGATTTCATAGTGGTTAATATGGAAGAGAACAAGGAGGTCCACCTCATCCTAGGAAGACCATTTTTAGCGCCCAGTAGATCTATGTTAGATATACAAGAGAGAAAACTCGTGCTTAGAGTGGGTGAGGAAATTGTGAATTTCAAGATGGATGTAGCAAAGGGGGCACAAAAGGACAAACCAGATGTGAGTGTTGAATGGAAAGTAAAGGGTGTGAAAGAGAAGGTTGTAGTGAGTGAGAAATTAGATAAGTGTGGAGTGTGCCCAAAGGAGGACGAGAAGAAGCTGTCTGCATGGATCTGTGTATTAATTCGGGCGCGAGAGATGGAGCCCAACTTTGACTCAAACCCCGACTAAATATTCAGGGGAGTTTTCTTTACTTCTTGCTTTTTATTTGTGGGCCATGGGGACATGCCACAATTTAAAGTGTGGGGTGGAGGGTGTAAATATGTAAATGTGTTTTTGTTTTCGTTTCTTGTTTGTGTTTTAGTTCCTTTGATTGAAAATTTTAAATTGGAATATATATATATATATATATATATATATATATATATATATATACACACACACACACAGAGACACATTATTTTTCGTAGGTAGTATAATAATCCCCCTTGATTTTTTTTTTGTGCCACAGTTCTTTTTCAAGGGTTTTGTTTGAACTGGATGTAGTTAATATTTTTTTAGGAGTAGAGATCTTGTACTGTGATTTTAAATAAAAGTAATATCTCTTGACTTTATTATGCCTAGAGACTAATAAGTGCTTTAGTTGTGATACATAGGCTCAGTTTTTGACTCTTGTATAAGTACCTTAAATTGTATGACCTTAACTTTCCTTAACTGCTTTGACTAGAGTGTCTCGATGAGTCCGATCCTGAGTGAGTTATGTGCGATGCGTGTGTGAGGTCTTGTGTATTCTGTGCATTACATTTGATGTATAGAACTTACCCCGTGTGTTTGCAAAGTGAAATAGAGGTTTTATTCAATCTTGGAAGTCATATAGGTGTTTCTTTGTTGAGCCAGTTATATGTTGTTACCCTCCTAATTGTTATGTATCTTATGTCACCCCCTTGAGCCTGCAATCCCATTTTTTTTTGCAACCACATTACAATTCTTGCCCATTTATTTGAATTGGTTATCTATCTGAAACTTTTTACCTCTCGCGAGTACATGAATTTGCTAAGAACTTTGTAAAAGTTAAAGTGTGAGGTGTTGGTTTAGCTTTTCAGTGGAACAATTGAAATAAGGAGAAATGTGCATTGTTATGAAAAAAGTAAGAGCCACTTGAACTGAAATGGGTTAACATAATGGGGGTCTTTGATTTGGCTAAAAATCCAAGTTTTTGCATGTAATTTGTTTTGCATTATACCTCGATCTTGTTAATTTTTGTGTGAATATTTGTGAATCGAGCTTAATAATATTATTTATATGTGTATAAATTAATTGGAAGTTATTTGAGGAGTTTTCATGCAAATTGGCGTCAAAAGGGAAGAATTTTGCGGAAGTATAAGTTTGGCGCCAGGCACCAACCAAAACGTGAAACACAGAAGTGGAAAAAGTTTGTTGTTCTGGTTGGTGCCAGGCCCAAGCGAAAATCCAAAGGGCGTATTTTGTCCTAATTCGGCTGGCACTTGGTGATTTCAACTAGCATCCCCAACATGTATAAAAGGTGTTCTAAACCTATTTTTAAGGGGGAGACATATTTTGGACCAAGGGAGAGCACGGAGCCGTCGTGGAGGCCGGAATTCATCAGATTCTATCTTGTTTTCCACCAAACTCAGTAATCTTTATATTTTTGGATGATTTATTATTTTCTACCATGTCTATGTGGAGCTAAACTTCGCGTTTTAGGGTTGTGGTTGTCATGAATATTGAATTTTATTAATTACATCACCGTTAACTGAGTTATAATTGTTGGTTGTTTCTCTAATTCTATAAATAATTGCTTCATTGTTTGGCCAGCTGTTGAGTTTTATTTACTATTTATGCTATGCTTGAAAAAGTCGTGTTTAGATTATAGTTTAATTAATGAGAGCTTGCTTCTGAATCCGTGGCTCGGGAAAAGATTTCGCGATTAGGGTAGGAATATACCTAACAGGCTTGCTTAGTTAAATATCGTATTATATTTGTTCGTGATAGATTCAATATCATAGGAATATATGGTTGATATATTGTGGATAGATG
Source organism: Nicotiana knightiana (assembly GCA_005239525.1). Lineage (NCBI taxonomy): Eukaryota > Viridiplantae > Streptophyta > Magnoliopsida > Solanales > Solanaceae > Nicotiana > Nicotiana knightiana. The sequence goes on along the minus strand of ML414414.1, from coordinate 184,822 downwards.
AATAGTATTGTGGGAACATGCTATTTATATAAACGATCCGGTCAACTGGCAATCATAGATAATTCGGATTAACAGGTGTAATTACAAACTTAATAAGATTGATAAATCGACCACAACCCTGGAATCTATATCCCATTGGTTACGTGTTTAAATTTCACAATAGTAGTTTAGTAGAAAAATAATATTATTTTATTATCTTGAATAGTAAATTGATTTTAGTTTTCTTAATTAACGATTGATCTAAGTCTCTATGGGGTCGACATACTACTTTCTAGTCACATAATTACTTGACGGCCACGTATACTTGCATGTACTTGGGGAACCAACAAGTTTTTGGCGGCGTTGCCGGGGACTTAGTTATTGATTGTTTATCTAAGTTTAGCTTTTAGTTGATTTTTGTTCAAGTTTTTAATTTTCTTATTTAGTTAGTTTTTTTTTCTTTTTCTTATTTTCACATGGCATCTTGGAATGAAAATTATTTGATTGATAGTTATTCTTACTTTGATAATCCTTGTCCATATTGTGGAGGAGCCCACTGATGGAAAAATTGTCAAAATATTCCCGGTAGCGAGTTTGGTGCACAATCTCAATCTTGAGTGGAATATTTTTAATATGTGTGGTGGTCAAGGTGGCCATTGGGATGGCATTCCTAATTCTTTTTATCCTTTTGCGAGCTCTTATTATGATGTTTCTGATAATTTTTGTGAGTTTGATAGGAACAAAGTTGAGAATGTGGAATATTATGCTCATATAATTTATATGATGAGGCAAATAATGGAGAAAACTCAATTTTTAAGGGAGCAAACTCATGAACGTCGAAAAGAGATGGAAAATATCAAGGCAACAAATAAGAGAATGAAGGCCAAATAGAAAAATGGGTTGAAACATTCGATGATCAACAAGATGTAGCCTTAGTTGATAGTCAGGAAGAGTTTCAAATTCGAGAAGAGAGTGAGTTCCAACAAGAGAAAAATTTGAAGAAGACGAGATTTTGAGCCAAACTTGGCTAATGGAACAAGTTGAAAGATTAGAAATATATGAGGCTCAACGTGAGAAAATTACATATGGGATAAAAGATTTAATAAAAGGAAGAGCTGAACTGTAACAAGAGATCGAAAATTTGGAAATGCTATTGTAACAACCCGACCGGTCATTTTGAGCTATAGCACATCGTTCGGCGGTTTGAAGCCATGAGCAGCTTCGCTTCAGGTTTTATGAATTGTGTGCATGGTCAGAATTGAATTTTGGGAAGTTTGGAGTTGAATTGGAAAGAAAATTCTAATTTCGGAAGCCTTAAGTTGGAGGAATTGACTAAAGTGTGATTTTTGAGTAAACGACCTCGAGGATTTGAAGGTTCCAACATGTTCGTATTGTGAAAATTGGAATTTTGGAAGAATTTCATAAATTTGGATTGAGGTGTATTTCAACGTTATCGATTTCCATTTGGGATTCCCAGTTTGGGAATAGCTCCATATGGTTATGCTGGTATTGGGAGCGCCTCTGGAAGGGGATTTGGAGGTCCACAAGTCATTTCAGGGTCACGTGACTCTCTTTTGGTTCGCAAGGTGATCAGAGCGGGGTATTACTGGTATATCATGGAGAAGGACACCAAAGAGTTCATTCGAAGATGTGACAAATGCCAACGAATTGCACCGATGATCCATCAACCCGATGAACAACTACACTTGGTCTTATCCTCGTGGCCATTCATGAAAGGGGGGATGGACATCATCGGTCCCCTTCCAACGGCACCAGGTAAAGCTTGATTTATCTTATTTATGACTAACTACTTCTCAAAATGGGTAGAAGTGCAGGCCTTCGAAAAGATAAGAGAAAAGGAATTCATCAACTTCATATAGGACCACATCATATGTCAGTTCGGGATTCTCTCCGAGATAACATGCGATAATGGGAAGCAGTTCATCGGCAGCAAAGTAACAGAATTCCTCGAAGACCATAAAATCAAAAGGATCCTATCAACGCCTTACCACCCAAGTGCAAATGGTCAAGCCGAGTCCACAAACAAAACCATCATCTAAAACTTGAAAAAGAAGTTAGACGATGCGAAGGGGAAATGGAAAGAAGTGTTGCCCGAGGTACTATGGGCATATCGAACAACATAAAAGTCGAGCACAGGGGAGACCCCATTTTCTTTGGTATATGGGTCTGAGGCGTTGATCCAAGTCGAGGTCAGGGAACCGAGCGTAATATTTCAACATACCACCGAGGACTCAAACAACGAGGCCATGAACACCTCCCTCGAGCTATTATATGAAAAGCGTGAGGCTGCATTAGTTCGAATGGCCACTCAAAAACAAAGAATCAAAAGTTACTACAACAGAAGAACGAACCTTCGCTACTTTGGAGTCGGGGACTTAGTTCTGAGAAAAGTCACCCTCAATGCTCAAAACCTAAATGAAGGGAAACTAGGCCCTAATTGGGAGGGACCATACCGCATCCTCGGAGTCGTAGGCAAAGGATCGTATAAAGTTAGCACAATGGAAGGCAAGCAACTACCAAACAATTGGAATATATCGCTGCTCAAACGTTATTATTGTTGAGGTATGACATTTTCCCTTTTTTAGTTCATATTTTATACTAACTCCTTACAGGAGTTCGATTGGAGATATCGAAGCACCCTTAAACTCGAAGACCTTGGGGTTTAAAGCATGCGTTGCACTCTTTTTCCCTTAGATCGATTTTTATCCCAAATGGGTTTTACCAGCAAGGTAGTAACGAGGCAACATCTATATGCTACCTAAGTAAAACTCAACAAGTATTCAAGGCTTCTTTTAAATCAACCTCGAATACTGGGGGGCATCACCCTCGGAGGTTAAATTTTCAGAGAAAACAAGTCATGCCAAGGAGGACCTCGATAGGAAAATATTGTAATGGGCCAAACAGTCAAATGAACCGTGTCCATATTGAATAGTCGATCACCCGATGGAAAAAATATGTACGCATGTATCGATTACTCAAAGAAGCATTCTTATTATATCAAAACAATTTGTGCCTCAAAGAAATCTACTATTTTCACATTTAACGGCTTAAGGGCCAAATACACTCGAATGCTCGGGGACTGTCATCGACAGTCAACACGTCGATCCATCAAAAACTCGAACTTATAAGACCTCAATGAGGAAAACTCGATTTTATAAGACCTAAATGAGGCAAAGTCGATTTATAAGACCTCAATGAGGCATACACGAACTTATAAGACCTTCAAAAAGGCATCCCCTCAATATTAAGGTCACGGACATCTCGCTTAGGGACTAAAAGGCCATGGCCATATAAAAGGCTACGGCTATATAAAAGACTACGGTCATATGAAAAGGCTACGACCCAAAAAATGCGGCTCGGAGACGTCCGACTTCCGCCATAAAACAAAAGTCCTTCAAATACTTCGAAAAACCGGTTAAATCAGGCTACCCTCGGCATAAGCAAAGGGGCTTCGACAAAATCAGCCCCGAATAAGGTGAAGGCTTCGAAAATATCAACCTTTGAGAAAACCTGAAAGAGGTACTCGACTATTATTGCACATTAGCTTACAAGCGCGGTTCCAAGCAATCGAACCGTCGAAAAAGTCGAACGAATATAAAAATATGCCAAGGCATAACAAAATTTTTACAAGTCTTTAGCCAGAATGGGGGAAAATTATAGCCATTTTAGAGGTTGAATTGACCCAATCTAAAAAGAGCCTAAATGCCGATATATAAGAGCCCAAGAGTCAATCTAAAGAGCTTAAGGTCTAACCTAAAAGAGCCTAAGGGCCAACATAAAAGAGCATAAGGGCTGATGTCTTAGAGCCTAAGGGCCACTACTTAAAGAACTTAAAGGCCGAAGCACACCATGCTCGGGACCTTACCAGTTCGAATTCGAAAGTCTAGAACTAAATCTTAGCCCGAAGGTTAGACCTTAAAGTGGTCATCTACTATCGATCATCGATCAAAACACAAAAACCTTAGGGTTTTATATTCAAAGGCAAAGACAAGTCGAAAATAAACAAAACACAAAGATGAAACAAAAGATTCTTTATATACAAATGATGGTTCAAAAGTATGTTTATAGAGCTCCCACGCAGAGCCCTTATACAAAAGAAGAAAAATGAAAGAAGCTTAATCTATTGTCGGGGTCACTTGACCTTCGGCAGCCTGATCTTCGGCGGCTTCTTCCTCCTCGGGGACTTCGTCTTCATCCTCCCCACTCTTAGAGCTACTGGAAGGATCTTCATCAAAAGTGAGTAATGTCGCTGCCTCTTCTTCCAAGGCATTCACCTTCTCGATCTCAGCAGATTGATCAAAGCCTTAGACCCGCGCCTCCTCGAGGGCTTGCCTTTGAGATTCTAGCCGAGTTTTATTGATGGCCCGTGTTAACTTAAGCTCGGCCACATCGGCTATCTTCTTGACTCGGGCATTGGAAGCAGAAGCATCGGTCCGATACGTAGACAAAATTTCATCATCTTCAGACAAGGTCTTGGATAATTCTGCGGTCGACTCGGTATGAAGATCCTTATATATACGACTTTCTTCCTTCCCACCCTGAATTTGGTGCTTAGCCGAATTCAGCTTCTCTCGAAGAGTGTCCTTCTCGGAGGCCATATCATCCATACGTCAACTCGAGGATCTTAGTATCTTTGACCCTAAGATCCTCCCGAAGTTTCCCCACTAGGTCATCCTTCTGCTTGAGCTGCAAGAATCAAGTCGAGACAGTAAACACTAAAATGAGTTAGCATAAAATAAGCCCACAAATGCTATATTACCTTCTCAACGAAATAGGCCCGCTCTCGGGACGCCATCTCCGAACTTGATCGAAGGTCATTAAGTTCCCCTTCCCTCTTGGCATAAAGGGCCTTGAGTTCTTCCGACTCTGACATAAGTCTCCTAAGATCATCTTTGCAGTGGGCCACCTCAGCTCGTGATTTGGAAAAGGCTTGATTGAAGAGCATCACGACCTAAAAAAACAAAGGAAGAAGGTCAGAAAGGCAAGAACCAAACTCAAGATATAGTTGTTAAGGCGAAGATTACATGTTTCCGAAGTTTCTCGGCCTCTTCGAAAATGAACTAGGCATCAAGTTCGGGGCCTTCCTCAAACCCGGCGAATCACTCTCCAAATATATTGTCGTCTCTGTGGGATGCCCCTATGTCGGGAGTCTTCATATCTTAGCATCCTGTATTTGCCCTGGAGAAAACGACGGGCATGACGGAGACTCGCCCACATCGATTACCCCGAGTGGATCAATCCGGGCCTTTTCTTGCCTTCGAGGAACCTCAGGGTTGAGTGCTTCGGACTCAACTACCAGGTGTTTTTCAGTACGAGGTACGTTCTGGTCATCAGTCGGTTCGGGCACTGTGCCCGAGATCCCTTCAGAGAACCCTTCAGCTCAAGATTGAACCACCTCGGCAGCCTTCGGCGCAGAAACCTTTGAAGCAGCAGTACCACTTCCTCTCTGAGTTATTAATGGGAGGGCGTCACCTTCACCCTAAGTCTCATCTCCCTCTTCGTCCTCAGCACGAAGACTTGAAGCAACTTCGGGAGATAAAGCCACCATGGTAGCCCTAGGTTTTCGAAGCCTGGACTTATTTGGCTCCGGGGACTCTGCCGACATCTCTATCTTTCTCTTATTATCCTTTGAAGGTTTTTTGGTCTCTTCCTCGCCAGATGGGGGAGGCCTCATTGAAATAGCATCTTCGAGGCCTACATAAGCGCAAACGTTAAGTATGCTATCAAGAGATATTTCACTAAGGAACTCAAATATGTCAATGATAAAAACTCACCATAGTTTTTGACCTCCCATCGGCCTTTGGCTAAGTCATGCCAGACACGGTCGGCATACGTGGAGGTGGAGGCTAGTTGCCGAACCTAGCCCGCGAGGTCTTTAAATACACCAGGGTACCACTCGACGTCTGCATCATCAGAAGGGAGTTAGTCCGAATGAAAGAGAGGATATTTGATTAATAAAACGTACTCGATGAATCCATACTTACGCTTCATATTTTATTCCTCAGGGAATGGCGTCTTTGATGTAAGAATGAGGTCAAAGGTCCTGACTCGAATAAAGCAGCCCATCCACTCTCTATATTTATCCTCATCAATGCTAGCGAAGAAAGACTTCGAAGATCGAAGTTGTAATTTTATCAGACCACTTCGATAGAGACGAGGGATGTAAAGTCTAATAAGGTGGTCGAGGTTAAAAGGCATCCCCTAGACCTGACTCGAAAAATACCTAATCAGATAAACAATTCTCCAGAAGGAAGGATAGATCTGGCCGAGGGTCACTCGATATTGTCGACAAAAATCGAGGATTACTGGATTTAGTGGGGGTGAAGAAGGTCCTACAGGACCTAAGGTGAATGGGTATGTGTCTACGCTTAGAAAACATGCTTTGTAAGTAGTTATATCCTCGTCAGATGAAGGAATATCCACTTGTACTACATCCCCCAACGGCAATCTGCCTTCACTTGTTCGGGTTTGTTTATTAAACTAATGTATCGAGACATGGGTTCAATTCGTCCCGCAACCGAGGAAGGTTTTTTGACCTTGAAATCAGAAGATGTTTCACAAGGCACGGGGGTACACTCCTCAATACGAGGAGGTACTACCGGCTTTTTCTTAGACGAGTGTGATGACGAAGGGTATTTCTCTTTTTGGGGAACGGTATTAGAAGTTTTTGCCCTTTTGTTGAAAATTTTCAGAAGAAGAAACTAGTTTTAGAGATGAACACAGGGAAGGGGTAAATGTATAGAAGAGTTAATGAAGATTTAAAGATGTTGTAAAAAGTAAACGAATGAAGAGTGAAAGATTGGAGTATTTATAGGGGACACCTAAATGTGTTGGAGAAGCTAAAAGGGCGGCCAATAGCCGTCATCGATTTATGGTTTTTGAAAACTGTGCAGACATGACCTCTGCACGACCTTTCCTTCACACCAATCGCTGACCTCACGTGACTAACGTCATGGTTGGGATATCGAAGGGTCAAGAATTCAAATCGTTTCTTATCGTTTCATTTTAAGAAATGCGGGGACTATCTGTATATGTCCGAAATCGGAAGAGTCCGATTTTGAAATCTCTGTTATGCTGAGCCCGAGCTCGGAAAGCTCGAAGTAGGGTTCAAGCCCGATATCAGAATGCACACTTCGAGAGAGCACGTCGAAGGCCTAGCACGGCCTACCTCGAGACATTGTAAAATCGATGTCAGTTAAGGAAAAGCGGGAATTTCTCAAGGGCATATAGGTCAAGGTGTAAATATTAGGATTGGTTCGTACAAATCCGTACTAGGCGGTTATACAGTTGTACCAATAGTATTTTTTTACTGTAGATATAAATGTATCCCCCCCCCCATATAAAGGGAACTCCTATCATTTGTAAGGACAATCAATTCACTGATATAGAACATTCTACTCTGCTTTTCTCGTTTACTGTGCTCAAGATTATTCTTCAACTTTATTGTTTTTCATTTATTGCTCATACTTTATTTCTATTTATTGACCTCGAGACCCCGAGACTATCGAGCTCGAGGCCCCCGTCCTTCAACAATTTTGGTTTGGCTATCATATTCTTCTTACTTACACCTAATCTTTCTTGTTTATCTACTAGTATTAAAGTAAATCACATATTTTTAGAACCACAAATCAAGTATAATTGTAACACATATTTTCGAGGTAAACACAAATGCCATGCATCTAGGGGATGAATCATCTACTCACACTCTCAGAGTACTCAATCTCACTATTTCACACTTTCCACTCATCATGCTCAACCACTCGGTACTTTATATGGCCCATACGGCCCAGGGAAGATCCATCCCGGAATATATACATCACTGAACATCATTCACTCAGTACTGAGGAAAAAGCCAATCCGGCCCCATAGAGAAGATCCATCTCCAGATATATAAATGCTTCGGACATGATCCATGTCCAGGGAAGATCCATCCTTCAATATAATCAACCGCGCTCACTGGGGTGTACAGACTCCGGAGGGGCTCCTACAGCCCAAGCGCTATCATAAGCCTTATCCAGGAATAAATCGATATAACATGTTGCGGTGTGCAGCCCGATCCCATAACTGTCACTCAAATCATGCTCTCAGCCATCAATCTCTCCATTCTCACTCACAGGCTCACAATGTCATGAAACTAGCCCGACAACAATGATATGATGCATCAATAAACAACAATGAGACTGAGATATGATATGAATGCATGAATATGACTAAAGACAAAATATCAGTGAAATCAGTGGGATGACAGCAAGAAATGACCACTGTGGGTCCAAACAATATCGGCATAAAACCTAAACATGATATTTAGCATGATTGACGGCTCAGTTACTTTATCACATGGTGAAAACACAAATAATAACAAGATAAGGCCACTATACAGTGCCATGGGAGAAACAGATTCCCAATTCACAAGGTGCACGTCCACACGCCCGTCACCTAGCATGTGTGTCACCTCAATACAAATCTCATAACACGTAATGTGGGGTTTCATACCCTCAGTACTAAGTTTAGAAGAGTCGCTTACCTCGAACGAGCTAATACCAATGTCGAGCAAGCCAAGCGATGCTCCAAAGATGTCATCCTACGAGTTCCGACCTCCGAACGGATCAAAACTAACCAACAACAATTCAGATACATCAAACAATGCTAAAGGAACCAATCCCAATCATAAAAGATCAATTCTTGAATCAAACCCGAAATTGGCCCAAAATCCCAACCCGAGCCCGCCCTTCAAAACCCGACAAAACTCACAAAATATGATAACCCATTCAATTACGAGTCCAACCATACTAGTTTCACTCAAATCCGGCTCCAACTCAGTGTTCAAAACTCGAAAATTCATATTATGAAACTTTAGGCCAAAAACCCCCAATTTCCTCTTTAAAAAACATCAATCAAAAGCCAAATTGAAGAGAGATTTGTGGAATAAAAACAAAACCGAGTAGAGAACACTTATCCAAATCCTTGTGATGAAATTTGCTCCAAAAATCGCCTCAATCCGAGCTTGGAAATGTTAAAATGAAGCCAAAATCGCAAACCCTTGTATTTATCATTCTTCCTAGTACTTCTGCATTTGTGGTCAAATTGTCGCACCTGCGACCACTGCATCTTCGGTCAAAACTTCACTTATGTGACCACACTCACCAGCCGACCCCCTCGCACCTGAGGAACAATTTCCGCTCCTGCGCACTCGCAGGTGCAATTTTCCTCTGCATCTGCAATGACCTCAAGACAGGACTTATTGCGCATATGCGACACATGGCTCGCACCTGCGCAATACCAATCGCCTGTGCGGAACACCAGAACCAGCAGTGGCAATATTGAACAGAAATGATCTGAAATCAATCTGAAACACGCCCGATCCCTCGGGACCTTGTCCAATCATACCCACAAGTCACATAACATAACACGAACCTACTCGACGCTTCAAAACACCCATAAAAACATCAAAATAACTAATCACATCCCAAATCAAAATCTATGAACTTTGAACTTTCAAATTTCCAAAACACGCGCCGAAACATATTAAACCATCCCGGAATAAACTCGAAATTTTCACACAAGTCCCAAATTACATGACGAAGCTATTCAAATTCCCGGAACCACAATCCGAATCCGACATCCTCAAAGTCAACTTCCGGTCAAACTTATGATCTTTCCAAGCCTTCCAGTTTCTAATTTTTTGCCAAAACCTTCTAAAAATATCCAAATACAAATCCGGGCTTATGTCTAAGTCCAAAATCACCATCCAGACCTAACAGATCCATCAAAACTCCGTTCCGGGGTCAATTATTCAAAAGTCAAAACCTAGTCAAACTTTTCAACTTAAAGCTTCAACAACGAACTCATTCTTCCAAACCGATTCCGAATAACCTGAAACCCAAACCCGACGATTCGCATAAGTCATAATACATCATACGGAGGTACTCATTCCCGAAAACTACCGAGCGAAGTGCAAATGCTCAAACGGCCGGTCGGGTCGTTACATCCCCCCCCCCCCCTTAAACANCCCCCCCCCCCACTTAAACATACGTTCGTCCTCGAACGTACCAGAAGTTATTCTCAAAACCATCAAACTGCCGCATAACCTTACCATGCACATACCCGGGGGTTATCCCACGTCACCCTATCCCACATAGATCTGATAACACAACATAACTGAAATTTCTTCACCCAACCTAGCCCATAAACCTTAGAATCCAATTTCTACATCCGATATTTCTATAAGATGAGAATCTTGCATCAACATATTGTATAAGTATGAACAAGCTATATCAAGACATAGTCATAACCCAAGTTTAAATCACATGATATACCACATAACTCAAACACTCATAGAAAAAATTTCTAATCACAGAAGTTACTCAAACAACCCAATCTAGGCAATACACCTCTTATCAAACAAAGCCTAGTTATAACACCTTCATATACTGCCAATGATGAAAGAAACACGCACAAACCCATATCCATTCATCGGATGAACAAGTTTTGGAATCTCCCTCTCCTTCGACAAGAACTATAGAAAATTTTCTAAGCTGACTTTCGATATTATCCTTCCAACATGATGCAATCAATTCCGATAGTATCTATTCTAGGTCCAATGACCTCATCTCCTCCAACACAACCACTCTAGTGACATGACACATCAATACAATCTAAAGCCACACCTCGTGCAATCTGTGCACCAATAAGCAACAATCCAAATGTACTCAATTCATGAAAAAAATGACTCAAACGAAAAACCGGTCATGTAAGCTTAACAATTACCACCACAATGCAAATGCTAAGAACCTATCACACACTGTAGAACCAAAACACACAAACCCATCACAAAGGATCATATCTCAACATAACTTCGCTGCGATGTGTGACCCTATCCAAACGCTGGTCCGTATTTTATACCTCGATCTGCCTTGCTCAACATCAATAACCATGCGAAATTTGACATCCAGTAACCAAAGTGCCTTACCATAACCACGGTGAATCAGAAGATACAATGCCACACAAAACTCGAAAGAACAAAATCAATACGCTCTAAATCATGCAATACTCAATTACTCAGCTCACTAAAATTCCGCTATAAGACCACAATAGAACCGCACCATGTGTGCCTAAAACCAACGAATCACAACTCTTCGTAGCATAGAAGTGTAACTCATAAAGAATTTTAGGACACGAATAAACTCAACAACAACTGAATGGCACATCCCTCAACAATAGCAGTTCTGAGTCAACAAATCCGACATGACGCAAAACATATATCCATTCTGGTCAAATCAATTATGGTCATCCACAGTAGACAAATAACCCTCTGAGGTCCACAATGACTGAATCACAACACATACTAAACTCTGACTAAGCTTGGCTATATCTTCACAGTCCACAACCATGAAATAATCTACTCATTAGAATTCCTAGTCTCCAAATCCATAGAGCACACGAGTCACCATATCCGATTTCAACTTTACCGCCTGAATGTCTAACACATCTCTCCTACACGATCATCCCACGAGAAATACTTCAAAAATTCTTCTATGCCACAAAAAAAAAATTTGAACATCAGCTGCCAATCAACCAGGAGAGTGTCGCCACACCAATGAAGTATCCATAAATCAAACACAATACCCCTTCTGAAACTTACACCCTTATCAACCATATCTAATAGTAATATCATCTCTCTAATCGTTTGAGATCTTCCATGATGCCTAAGAATTCAGGACCTTCCTTTCAAAACCGATTTGTGATCTTGCACTTGCAAATCTCAGCACTACATAACACACCGCACTCATTATGCCATCATATGAAAGATATGAAAACCTCAAAACCAACTTTGAGTCACAAGAAACTACATGCTCGATTAGCCAAGAACTTTCCATTTGATTTCATCTGGAGAAAAATCGCAATACGCCACATGCCCTACACACCAGTAGGAAATATACATCTCAAACCATCAAGAACTCTCCGAACCCACTCCACTTAACAAAATCGTCAGGACTGAACCCCCCTAACTCGACCAGGCTATGCAGGCCGTCAAAACCCAAGAGTCTTGCCACAAAAGACCTGTAGAAACACGTCATAAGCACCCAAGAACTTATCATATTCATGACCATGCTGATCCAACCTACTACCAAGATGTTTCATTCCTTTGAATCCCTTACGAATTACCTTCAAATTGATACTTCTACTCGCCATAATACCACAATCCTCAAACAAAACTCACCTCATGAGACCCTAGCATAAAATCACACTGTCCTAAGGCTCATAAACCATTGTATCCCTTCTTAAGCACCCCCAAAAGTACCATAACTGAGACATCCACTCTGAATAGACCTTCTATGAATTTAAGCTATTCTTTCACTTCCATGATACTGAAATGTAGAATCCACAACGATATAGAAATATTGCGAATCTCGACATCATCAAATGAAAATCTTAGTTTCTAGCCATATACAATTCCCAAAAATTCCAATTCGCTACATGTAAATTTTGAATTCATTAGAACCATTCTCGAGACTCATCCACTCTTCTTAAATCTCAATTAAACCGACCGAACGAACCGAACGACCTGTGCCCATTAGCACACCAACACCAAAGGGGGTAACCCACACTCCTAAGCAACTGAGCAATCTCCTACTCCATTCACACTACATCATTCACAACTAACCACTAAATTATTCCATACCCCTAGAGTTTAATACAACATGTATCCAGAAATTTGCTTACCTGAGTCAACATAAATCTCAACCATTGTAGTCATAATTGATTCATCAATATACTTCAAACTAAAAAAGATACAACACATGATCGTGCAATCAACTCGTCGATAGCAGACTCCCCCACTTGGCTCAAAGCCATAGATCAAAACACACAATAACTCACAATGCCCATACTCTATTACAACTATAATACCGCAATGAGATTCAACTAAATCCTTCCTGAGCTCCTGTAGCCAAACCATCTAATACTTCAAATTATCTGCAAATCTCGCATTCACCATTGTAATAGTCAGGCCAACTTCCACAAGCGATCTAAACTCAAATTGCAACATATATCATTCACTAGTAAAAAGAGAACTCGCTACAAAACAAAATAAGATCACACAACTTCAGGACATCCCCCAGGAGATAACCCACCTGCTTAGCCTCAGACTGACATCTTTCTATACCTTCCACAGCCAAACTATTACGCAATCACTTAATCTTCCTGAGTCTGAACTCATATCACGACATGAAAAATCTACTTCACTCCTCAACCAAACAATCATGAAAAGGATCCTTCAACACACCCATACTCGAGACTATACATCTAATCAGGCTGCAAAATCAAGCACCAAATAGTTGGTTCTACACCTCAAGAAAATCCTTCTCGTCACATTCAAATCATATGAACATATCTCGCAGTCACATCATACTCATTACATAGCCATCCAGCCACAAATTCCACTAATAGGGACATTACCGGACATATGAATCCACAAACACATGAACAATCAACATCTATGTGCTCAAGCTATGATCAAAACCCGGCCTCAAGTCCTCTAGACTCGCCCTTCATCAGCATACAGAAATCACATCTCGCACTTCATCCAGGGAATCACAAGCCGTCGAGGCACATCTGATACCGAGCTTTCATGTGCGCATACGCATGCATGGAAGTAATTCAAAGAGTTACGCTTCAAGCTGAATTAATGTGGCACGATAAGGAAAGAAAGATGGGAAGTATTTCCTAAATGTCCGGTAGCATCTCGAAGATAGGTATGGACGTCATCATACCAATCTGCAAGACTCTACTAGATACTTGATCATGACTTGTAGAACCTATGAACCTAGGGCGCTGATACAAATCTGTCACGACCCGAAAATCCACTAGTCGTGATGGAACCTAACCCAACCTGCTAGGTAAGCCAACTATCATATATCACGTTTCAATAATATTTAACAAGACAATTTAGTCAAAAGATATTATTTAAATCTTATACATTTTCCAAGGACTGGTAGTACAAATCATGAGCTCCTACAAATAGAGTTTACAAAGTGGAAATGAAATAAATACATAGTCTATTTGAAAACTACATAAACAAAACTTTCTAATCTAAGGCTACCCCGAACAACAGGGTCAGCTGCAACAGGGACGTAGGCATATCTTCAATTCCAGCAACCATCGAACACAGCACCAGCAACAGCAGACATCTGCACACAATGTGCAAAAGTGTAGTATCAGTACAACCGGCCCCATGTATTGAGTAAGTAACAAACCTAACCTTACGTTGGAAGTAGTGACGAGCTATCACAAGGTCGGGTCCAATACCGGTATTCTACCATAGTTCATAACAGCGTAATACAAGTAATAAAAGGTATTTCTGAAGTAAAAACGCTCAACTCGTTCACAGTTCAAGAAAATTATCATGCTTTTCAAGAATCTCAGTAAAAATCCCAAATCTCTTATCGAAGATGCCAAAAATACGAGTAAGTTTGAAAACTGTAATTTCCAAATATCCTTTCCACAGTAAATGAAAAATGTTTCGTTTCTTTCTAAATAACAAGTATAAAATACCTCTCCAGGCCCACATATCAATGTGTATAATAAGTCATGAATGACGTGATACCATATAACATGAGGAAAAATGCATCTATATGCCTATATTCCATGGGTGCATGCAAATGCCATGCATCTAGGAGATGAATCATGTACTCACACTCTCAGAGTACTCAATCTCACTGTTTCACACTTTTCACTCATCATGCTCAACCACTCGGTACTTTATATGGTCCATACGGCCCAGGGAAGATCCCTCCCGGAATATATACATCACTGACCATCATTCACTCAGTACCGAGGAAAAAGCCAATCCGGCCCATGGAGAAGATCCATCTCAAGATATATAAATTCTTCGGATAAGATGCATGTCCAGGGAAGATCCATCCCTCAATATAATCAATCGCGCTCACTAGGGGTTTACAGACTCCGGAGGTGCTCCTACAGCCCAAGCGCTATCATAAGTCAGATCCAGGCATAAATCGATATAACATGCTGCGGTGTGCAGCCTGATCCCATAACTGTCACTCAAATCAGGATCTCAACCTCACTCAGCCATCAATCTCTCATGTCTCACTCACAGGCTCACAATGTCATGAAACTAGTCCGACAACAATGATATGATGCATCAATAAACAACACTAAGACTGAGATATGATATGAATACATGAATATGACTGAGTACGAAATATCAATGAAATCAGTGAGATGACAACAAGAAACGACCACTGTGGGTCCAAACAATATCGGCATAAAACCTAAACATGATATTTAGCATGATTGACAGCTCAGTTACTTTATCACATGGTGAAAACACAAATAACAACAAAATAAGGCCACTATATAGTGCCATGGGAGCAACAAAGTCCTAATTTACAAGGAGCACGCCTACACGCTTGTCACCTAGCATTTGCGTCACCTCAATACCAATCTCATAAAACATAATGTCGGGTTTCATACCCTCAGCACTAAGTTTCGAAGAGTTACTTACCTCGAACGAGCCAATACCAATGTTGAGCAAGTCAAGTGATGCTCCAAAGATTCCACACTGCGTGTTCCGACCTCCAAACGGCTCGAAACTAACCAAAAACAATTCAAATACATCAAACAATGCTAAAGGAACCAATCCCAATGGTAGATCAATTCTTAAACCAAAACCAGAAATTGGCCTAAAATCCAAACCCAGGGCCGTCCCTCGGAACCCGACAAAACTCAAAAAATATGACAACCTATTCAATTACGAGTCCAACCATACTAGTTTCACTCAAATACGGCTCCAAATAGGTGTTCAAAACTCAAAAATTCATATTATGAAACTTTAGGTCAAAAGCCCCTAATTTCCTCTTTAGAAATCATCAATCAAAAGCTAAAATCGAAGATAGATTCGTGGAATACAAAAAAAAACCGAGTAGAGAACACTTGCCCCAATTCTTGTGATGAAATTTTCTCCAAAAACCGCCTCAACCCGAGCTTGGAAACGTCAAAATGCAGCCAAAATTGCAAACCCCTGTATTTATCATTCTGCCCAGCACTTCCGCATTTGTGGTCTGAAACACGCCCGAGCCCCTCGGGACCCCGTCCAAACATACCCATAAGTCAAATAATATAACACGAACCTACTCGAGGCTTCAAAACACCCATAAAACATCAAAACAACGAATCACATCCCAAATCAAAATCTATGAACTTTGAACTTCCAAATTTCCAAAACACGCGCCGAAACATATCAAACCATACCGGCATGAACTCGAAATTTTCATACAAGTCCCAAATGAAATTAAGAAGCTATTCAAATTCCCGGAATCACAATCCGAATCTGACATCCTCAAAGTCAACTTCTGGTCAAACTTATGATATTTCCAATCCTTCTAATTTCTAATTTTTCGCCAATTTGTGCCTAAACCTTCTAGAAATATCCAAATGCAAATCCGGGCATACGCCCAAGTCCAAAATCACCATCTGGACCTAACGGGGCCATTAAAACTCTGTTCTGAGGTCAATTACTCAAAAGTCAAAACTTGGTCAAACCTTTCAACTTAAAGCTTCAACAACGAACTCATTCTTCCAAACCGATTCTGAATAACCTGAAACCCAAAACCGAAGACTCGCATAAGTCATAATACATCATACGGAACTACTCATTCCCATAAACTACCGAGCAAAGTACAAATTCTCAAAACGACCGGTCGGGTCGTTACACGTACGACCTCGGCATTGTTTGTGCATGATAAATCTTTGGAATTAATAATACTTGTTATTGCCTCATTGGCCTGAGATACAAAGTGTTAAATGATGGGAAAAAAATAAAGTCGGAAACTTCTATTAAAAAAAAAATTGTTTACTACTTCATGTTATTGAGTTTACAACCGTTCTATAAAATCCCTACAAAAATTATAATATCGGCATTATATTGTTAGCCCATATTGAGTGTCGGATTCGAACCCTCATCACTACTTCTTCGAATTTAGACAGGATACCTACTGGGTACGTGTTGATTTGAGTACTCATACTACACTTGCTGCACATTTTTGTGCAGGTACATATATGTTTAGTGGCCTAGTGAGAGCAGAGTCATGTATGCATGCAGGGACTTAGGTGAGCTGCACTTCATATTACGACACACAACAAGCAGAGTCTCCCTCATAGTATTTGTGTTTTTCCTGTCTAATTGTATTCCGGACAGATGCTGTATTTTATTTTATATTCCTAGTTGATGATCATGCACTTGTGACACCGGGTTTTGGGGCGATTACGGGATGCACTATACTGAAATTGCTAAAAATATTATTTACTCTGTAAATTCCATCCTTTCCTATTTAATTGAAGGAAAATATGATTTCTAAAACATTAAAATGAGAACCAAGTTAACTATTTATTATTGGCTTGCCTGACGATGGTGTCCAACGCCATTATGACCTTTAATAGATTTTGGGTCGTGACAGTTATTCACGACTTGGTATCTCAATTGATTGCAAAGGTTTATGCGTCTAACACCCAACAAAATAGTTCTGAGTTGTGTGAAGCTAAAAAGGAGCTTATACGCCAAATTGAGGAGCTAAAAGTGGAGAGTCAATCATTCGACCATACTTTTATTGATGATGTCCATGTTGAGGAAAGCACACTAGAGTCGTGGGAGGAAGTAGATAATGTTATATTTGAATACTCTAGTGTGTGTACATATGAGGATGTAAATAGTAACACAATTCTAGAGAATGCATTGGTCCTCATTTCATGCATTTTTCAACATCGTGTTTGGATGATGATATGGGAATTGAGTCATTCGAGCCTTTGAAGGAGCCAACAGATGAGGAATAAGGTGTTTACATTATGGAATTTATTGTGCTAGAGAGAAATAATTACATACCTCATCTGAAGGCCAATAAGTGTAGAATGTGAAATTGGTTGCTTGGCCCGATTACATTTGTCCCACCACTCCGAGAGTGTAGAAAAAAGCTTGAAGTAAAATTGGGGCTCAATTCATAAGTTTGAGACGGTGACAAAAAGTGGTTCAATTCGTGCCACGACATTAAATCGGGTGCTTGTTGGGAGTCAAAAGAGAGCTAGATAGTGAGAACTAAGTGTGGGGTGCCCACACAAAGGACAACATATGGGGAAGTCTGAGTACCTGTGAGCCGCTATTGCTTCACCCTTTGGTCTTTCAGGGAGTTTCTTTTTCACCCTCATTATTGTTTTGCTTTATTTGTGCATTGGAGACATTACACTCTTTTAAGTGTGGGGTGGAAGAATTCCTCTAGATAATTAGTAGTAGTATGTTGGTAAAAAAGTTAACTTCTTATTTGATTTTAGATTTTTATTTTTTGTTTTCGTAGTTATGTAGTATTTTAGTAGATTTTTTTTTTTTAGAAAAATCGAAAAAAAAAGTAAAAAATTGGAGTTTTCCCACCGATGGATCTCCTAGATAGTTTCTTGAGGGATTAAAATCTAAACAAAAATAACAATAAGTCTTTTAGTTTTCTTTAGATAGTAATAATCCCCCGTGGTTCTTTGTGCCTCGGTTCTTTTCCATGGGATGTAGTTTGAACCGGGTCGTCGTTTTTTAATTTTAGTAAGGTGGTAGTTTTTTTTTCTAATTTTTAGTGTAGGACTTAGGAAAAAAATGGAGGAAGAAAGATGAGAGTCCTAGGCTCCCTCGACTTATTTGATAATAGCATATTTAAGCTTTGTCATGTGTAGTATCTTCCCTATATTTTGAAACTGATCATGATGCCTTTATAAATTGGATTGCATGTCTCGTGACGCCTATGTCTCATTTTCTTGACTTATGTTCCCTTTGTGCTTAATGCTTAATATCTTGTGGCTCCGTGAATGCTTGCATTAGTTTGAGAGCCGGATGAGACCGTCCTTAGTGAGTCATGTGCCATGCATAAAGTGAGATTTTTGTATAGTCCATGTCATTTTACTTGTGTCTAGAACGTGCCCGGTATGTGAGTCGAAGCAAAATTTTAGGTGAGACTCGGTTTGAAAAATGATTTTAGGTTGTCTTTGATCTTTTCGAGCTTTAATGCTTATCACAAATAAAATATATCCCTAGTTAACCATTTTGAGCTTATAGACTTTTATTTGGCACCCACATTACAAGCTTATACTTCTTTTGTTCTTAATTGACATTGTTTTTATCCTTGTACCTCTTAAAGCACTTTAATTGTGAAATGAGCGCTAAAAGAAGCAAGGAGGGAATTTGGGTGGCTTTCGAGTGGAACGAATGAAAGGAAGAAAAGTGCACTTGTTTTGTAAAAGAATACACTACTAGCGAAAATTGTAATAAAAAAAACTAAAAAAAGGAGAAGGAAAAATATAGATGAATAAATTTATATCTTGTTCTTGCTAGTGGATACGAATTAAATTAGAGCCTAAAGAAAGAGGAAACGTTGTTGGGGATGATTTTAGTTGTAAAATTGAAGTTGGGATTGAATAATATGCGCGTAAACTTAATCATATGATGTGTTAAAGTGCTTAGGAGGGTTAGCCACTATTCCTAAATATATCCTACTCGTCCCTTAGCCCACATTACAACCATGAAAAAGTCCTAATTGATTTTAGATTGAGCGAGCCAACATTAGTAGATATTTACATTAAGGGCAAGCCTATGGTACCAATTGCATGCATGTGACATCTTTTGTGAGAGTGAGCGATTTTCTTTGATATATATGAGCCCTTAAAATATATTTGGGAATTTGATTTGAATATGTGGATTTAACTTACTCTTTTGTTCTTGTTGTGAGGGCACATGGTTTCATGTGGGATAGGTAACGTTATTAGACTTTTCTAGGATGTTGACTATTCAAGCCATGAGTGCATGGTGACATTAAGTCAGTTATTAGGCTAGGACTGTTATGAGCATGTTGTCTTTGTTGTAAATATTTTTTATAATGGCAAACGTTAAAGGGAAGTGTGTTCTTAACGCATATGATACAGTTTAAGTGTTTCTATCAACCATGGTCATTGGTGTAGTGTGCTTCAAATGTGTAAATAGAAAGTGCTCAAGAATAGTGTGAGTTGTTGGTTGCTCGATGACAAGCAAGAGTTTAAGTGTGGGGTGGTGATGTTTGGCTAAAAATCTATGTTTTTGCATATAATTTGCCTTGCATTATACCTCGATCTTGTTAATTTTTGTGTGAATATTTATGACTCGAGCTTAATAATATTATTTATATGTGTAGGAATTAATTGGAAGAGATTTGAGGAATTTGCATGCAAATTGGCGTCAAAAAGAGAATAATTTGGAGGAATTACAAGTTTGTTGCCCAGGTTGGTGCCAGACACCAACCAAAACGCCAAAGACAGAAGTGGAAAAAGTTTGTTGTCCTGGTTGGGGCTAGGCGCCAAGAGAAACGCCAAAGGGCGGATTTTGTCCTAATTCGACTAGGACTTGGGGATTTCAACCCTAAACGACCCCAACATGTATAAAAGAGGTTCTAAACCTATTTTTGACGGGGGGGGGGGGGGGGGGGGGGTGCATATTTTGGACAAAGGATCGAACATATTTTGGACCAAGCGAGAGCACGGAGCTGCCGTGGAGATCGGAATTCATCATATTCTATCTTTTTCTTCCATCAAACTTAGTAATCTTTATATTTTTTGGATGATTTGTTGTTTTGCTACCATGTCTATGTGTAGCTAAAACTTCGCGTTCTAGGGTTGTGGTTGTCATGAATATTGAATATTATTAATTACATCACCGTTAACTCGAGTTATCATTGTTGGTTGTTTCTCTAATTCTTTGTATAATTGCTTCATTATTTGGCCAGCAGTTGAGTTCTATTTACTATCTATGCTATGCTTGGGAAAACCGTATTTAGATTATAGTATAATTAGAGAGAGCTTGTTTTTGAACCCGTGGCTCGGGGAGAGATTTCGCGGTTAGAATAGGAATATACCTAACAGTCTTGCTTAGTTGAATACCGCATTATATTTGTTCGTGATAGATTCAATACCAGGAATATAGGGTTGATATATTGTGGATAGACGAATAGTATTATGGGAACATGTTATTTATATAAACGATCCTTTCAACTAGCAACGATAGATAATTCGGATTAACAGGTGTAATTAAAAACTCAATGGATTGATAAACCGGCTACAACCCTAGAATCTATATCCCCCTTGGTTACGTGTTTAAATTTCGCAATAGTAGTTTAGTAGAAAAATAATATTTTTTGATTTTCTTGAACAGTAAATTGATTTTAGTTTGCTTAGTTAACGATTAATCTAAGTCTTTGTAGGTTCAACATCTGACTTTCTAGTCACTTTATTACTTGACGGTCACATATAATTGCGTGTACTTGGGGAACCAACAAGTTTTTGAATGGTTAATTGTACGTATTAAAGTGTTTAGGGAGGTGTAGTCGCTCTTATATCAATGTATCCTACCCATCTCGTAGCTTACATTACAACCAAATAAACTCATACTTGATTCTTGACTGAATAAGCTCAATTTAGTAGAGTATTACACTACGGGCAAGCTTATGGCACATTCCTTATGGCACATGAATTTTATTTCTGAGAGTGAGTTAAGTCTTCCTATCTTGAGTTCCTATTTGTTCTTGAATTTTACCGTGTGTGGAACTACTCTCTATTGTGTGCATGAAGCCACATAACTTATGCAGGTAAGGTAAAGTCTTTGACCTTTGTGTTAGAGTAAGTGAGCAGGTTGTGAAAAAATACGTGGTGCTTTTGAGTCAAATTTTGAGGCAAGGATGTTACGATAGAGTGCTTAGTTTGTTTTAAATATCCTTGGCATGATGAGTTAGAGAAGTTGTCTGTTAAGAAGGTCGTCTCTATGTGAAGTGCAGTTTTAATGCTCGCGGATGAGCAATGATTTAAGTGTAAGGTGTTGATAGTAGGCTAGAAACCCGTGTTTTATCCATAGTTTGCACTTTCATCACTGCATTTTACTTGTGTTTGACCTTAAATGTTAGTGTATTACACTTATTGGGTGTTTTGTGGCTTGTAGGAAGTGATTTCGAATTTAAATGATATTCGGAAGCTAAATCAAACAAGTTGGAGCTTTGAAGTCTGAGTAAAAGTCCAAGGGATCAAACTAGGATCACGTTTGGGGGACGAGGACCAAGCCTGGATATCAAAAAGTGAGAAAAACAAAAATCACTCTGATAAAATTGCACTACCGCGTCGAGAGCCTCATAGTGCTAGTGAAATTTTCCTACAAAGTGAAAAAACTCAATACTATGTAAAATTTGCACAGCTGCACCGCACAGGGTTGCGCGAGGCGCGATGCGGCAGTGCAAGATATGGTCAGAAATTATTTTGCAACACGTTCTAGAATTTCTCACAAGCACGCTACATATGGGGTGGTGCGGGGCACGTAGTTAGAGTGATTTCCTATTTCGGCCAAAAAAAAGGGTCGTTTAATTTGAGGATTAATTTGGGACGGTTTAAATACACCAGAAAACACCATTTTCGGGACTTTTTGAAACAATTTCGATCTAAGGAGACCGAGGAGGATAAGGAGGAGTTGGAATAATACAAGCACAAGGATTTCATCATTCCTTCCTCACTCAAGATTCAGGTTTGGATTGAATGTATGTTTTTCTATACTTTACTTATATTTGTGAAGAACTTCTTCATGTCGATGGAGTATATCCTTTTGGGTTTTGATGGATTTGGTGTATTGATGATTTTTTGTGGATTATAACTCTATTTTATGTATTTAAATCATTTTTGGAAGATTTCATTATTGTATCTATATTCACTTGTTCTTGTAATCGAAGAGGCATAACTTGTGTTATCTTTGCATTATATTGTTGGTTGAGTTCATAGATTCTTCTAAGTAATCGAAAGAGGCTAGTTGAATCATTGATTAAATCTAGTTAGGAGAATAATCGAAAGATGTTTTCCTAAAGACCGATCCACTATGCATTCTTGCATATCTTCACAATGCTTAAATTGGTTCATCTCGTGAGGTTAGAGGAGTTTTTGTTGAACGATTGAACTAATAATAGAGTGAATTCGAGAGACTCACTTGAACATTGGAGTGAATTTGAGAGACTAACTTGAACATTGGAGTGAATTATCTAGAGTTAGACTCCGAACAATTAGCTTGCACTTATTCTATCAAAATCCTATCCTCTTCTACTGATAACCTTAATTGCGTATTCCTTGTTTCTATAGTCGCTAGTCAATAGTTGTAGATTTTAGATTCTTAGTTAAATTTTATTATTAATCATATAATCTCAACTATTGATCCTCCTGGATAGCAATCAAGCTAGAAACTACGAGAATACTATTTAAATCCAATCCCTTGACACGATATTATACTATACTATCTTTGACTAGCGAGCACAATTTAAGTGTGTGGTTTGCGCTCGTCATATAGCTAATCCATTTAACCTTTCTTGAGACATTGTTGATCTTAGGTAAGATTTTATCAATTTTAATTTTGAAAACTTCTTTCCGCTTAAGCAACGGTAACAAGAGTTATTAACACTATTCCATAAGCAATATAGACATTTGGAAAAGAATCAAATATTTATATTTGATTGAGTGTATCAATTAAACTACTACTCCATCTTCTAATTGTACTATTTTTCTTGATACTTTTAATTCAGAAAATAATTCTAAACCATCAATATCTAATTGATTATTATGCTTTAAGGAACATTCAAGATTGAGGCAATATTTTTTCAAATGATCATCTAGTGATCTTAGTTTTTACCGCTAAATAGAAAATCAAAAATATTTTCATATGCTTCTAATTGTTCAAATCCATTTCAAAGTGAAAAAATAGCTTTGTCTATTATGTATAAAAGTAACCAACTCTAGAGGACTCTTCGAACGATTTTGAGATTTTATTATCAACATTGTTATTTCCTATATATCACACGTTTCTTACGAAATTCGGGTTCGATATTCATTCAAGTGCAATTTCCTTGGCAGAAATCATAGCAATTGCATATCCTTCTTCTCTATATTTGTTAAAGAATGAAATCAAGCTTTTTTACTTCACAGATTTTCTTTTAACATATACATAACCTATTATGTGTAATAAAAATAAGGTCCCCACAAATGTGAGACCTAAAACAACTGTTTTACTTGCTTTATGGAAGGGCCGCCTAGTTAACTTGATGCTCCTTTTGGTTGGAAACTAAAGACGAATTTTGTACATTTTCTATTTTTTGTTCAGAGAACAAACTGAAATTGAACGTATAGGTACTTTTATTAAAGAAATTCCTATGAGCTTTGTTTCCCGTATCAATTACATAACGTGACAAAGTTTTAACAACAGCTCTTCTCTTGACCAGAAGTTTCGAGTTCGAGCCCTGGATACGAAATTTTTTTTGATAGGGAGCGTCTCCGAGTGGGGTCCTATGCGGCGCGAATCCGAGTATACTCGGGCTCCAATGCGGATTCCGGACATCGGATGAGAAACCCAAAAAAGAAAAAAAAGACAGTTTTAACAGCGACTTCAGTTGCCTAGTTTTTCCTATATATTTATTTAATTATATGCATTCTTTAATTTATTTTTGTGGTAGTTGGATGGATTTTGTGCCATGAACTCTTAGGGCCATGATGTTTGGAGAGAAACAAGAGAACAAGCGTGACCCTTTACAATATCATTTATCTAAGATTAATTAAAAAAAAACAACTTTGCGTACTGAAAAGTAATGAAACTCTTTAAATTTTGTCTTTAATATATTTATCAGCAAAAAAAGGAAACTAAATGTGAAACAGAAAGGCAGGAACTCGTGGTACTTTTTGGATATTACTCCCAGTGAAACATAAGAATATCGAATTGGCACTTCACAAAGCAGAATGATGGTGATGATTGCATTGATGCTATCTTTTTGTATTCGTTAAGCTTCTAAGTAAAGCTAATAATGTTTGCCCACACAATTTTCCATAAACATAGATATTCCAAAGTAAATCATGGCAATGCCAAAAGTAACCTATCACTAAGCTTGTGAATACGTTAGTGTTCGAGTAAAATTATGGTACATCATCAAGTCTAAGTTACTACTTATGATAATCAACAAGTAAAACCTATTCAACAAATTTTTTTCTCACATCAAATAAAGCTATTTTTCTATTTCTTCTTTGTTAACAAATACTTTACTTAGAGAGTGTTGAATTTTGATGGACCAAAAGGGAGGCGGGCGCGCTTCCACCAAGAAATGGTAAAATTAAATGACTTTTCTTTCTGCTAAATTATTGTTGGATTTTACAATAGTTTTCTAATAGACTTTTTGAATTTCTTTGATTTTCCTAGCTTCTTTTTAATCTATTTTTTTTCTTCATTATATATCTAACGAAAGACTCAGTTATCTACGGGAACAGAATAGCTAGCTTTAGAAAATGAATGAAGATGCAATACAAACTAGTGGAAATTAAATTAAGTGAGAAGGGAATGAAGAATTGAGTTCTGGCTTCTCTTTGCCTTCTAATGGAAGAGAAGGCAACGAGAAAAGCATATCCGTTTCTCCCTCACCTACATCCGTCCATAACACATTCAAAGAATATGTAAAATAGAAAGAAAAAAAAAAGTTGAAACGCCCTAAAAGTTCCACTAAACTTATTCCAGACATATATATACATATATATATATATATATATAAACAAATGGAAAGTTAGATTTCCAATCAAATGAATTATTCCTTCATTTCTTTTGTTTCAAAATAATGGTAGTGCCAGCTATATGCACAAATAACAGATACAAACAGCTAGGGCTAAAAGCTCCTTTTATCCCTCATTTCAACTAAATTCAGCTACAAACAAAATTCCTTTTTATAAACTAACTAGCACAATGAGGAAAAAAAATCTTTTTTAATTTATCATCCCATTCCTAACGAATAATCAACTAGCTTCGATCATAATTATTCTTCAATAATTACAATCCCCCTAGTCGCATACAGTGGTCCAAAATATTGGCCAAAGCTGCATCATTTTGCATCTGCTGGTCCATTTTTTAAAGGGTCACTTCCTTTTCCTTCTCTTTTTGCATTCTTTATTTTTTGTTTTCCATCATCATCATCATATGCCTGGACCTGGAATACTAGTACTGTTAAATATATATATATAGCCCCATTGCTTTTGTTCCCCCTCTTTTTCATTTTCATCCTCCACTTATCTAGGGTTTGATAATATCGTAGGGATGACTAGTGGAACACACAATCTCTGGTTGAGTTTATGTTATATACACTATCAGCGTAAAGAGTTTTTTTACACCATCAGGAACGATATCTTGATGTAAGTCTCCTTAAAATGTAGGATTTGTAATCTTCAAAATAAAATAGATTTACGTAAAGATAACCTGATGATGTTAAATTTCCTGACACTAATAGTGTATATAACTTAAACTCAACTTTTTGTGTGATTAATTTATCTGTTGGCCTTCTTGTCCGGGCCACTTCATTATCTGAATGTTCCTCCAAATGTTGGTGTCCAAAAATCTACTGTCGTTTCATGAGTTACGGGAAAGGTGCTAGAAACTGGGACCAAACATAATCCTCGACTTCTAAGATCTTGTTTTGCTCCTTCTGAATTAACATTAGATTTATCACCAGTACTCTGCAGGCAGAATGTAGATAAACTACCTTTAATTTGCAATCCACGATTAATAGTCTCGGTTTAAATTAGCACTATTGAAAAATAAAATGTTGTTTTACCTGCTGATGATGTTGCGTGGAAGCTCCACTTTTCATATATGGGGTGCTTAAGACCTGTTATGTGACATGTTTAAAAAAGAAGTGCTTAATATCAATGTGGTATAGTTTGTTTTTATTGGAAATGCAACTACGTATTAATACGTGTCCGTTCTTTTCCTATTCGAGACTAAACTATTTCTCCATATTATATATACTTTCTTTTTCTAATTTATATGACACATTTTCTTTTCAATTTGTTCCAAAAAATAAGATCTTAGAATGACATTTTTTTATAAAAATAAGATCTTAGAATGACATTTCTTATAGTATTTAAAAATAACATAGTTTCAAACTTTTAGTGTGACACTTATTAAGATGATTTATAGCTAGCCAGTGTCTATAACCTGTTTTAGACTATAAATTTAAAAAATCTTTTTTTAATTTGATCTTTCAAACTTTGTGCTAAGTCTATCACACAAAAATTGGACAGAGGGAGTAGTATTTATATAGCAAGATATAATATTTGTATTGATCATTAATAATTTGGACGGGGCTTGAGGACTTGAAAATAAAACGCACTCCGTAATTATATTTAATTTTCGTTATTTTTTATAATTAATAGTAGAAGTTAATTTCCAAAGCATACATATGTACTGAAAACGTTCAAATCTTTTTGAAAAATCACTCTTTTGAGATATTGATAATATCAAGTTGAAAGCCTTCTACTATCTTGTACTTTATCTGTTTGATTTTAAGTGAACCTATTACTATGGGAGAAGTTAAACAAACTATTTTCTTACCACATTTTTTTGCAAATATTTTTTAAACATTTCAAATTATTCACTATTTTGACATATAGTACTTTTAATGTAGTTTCTAAATATGTAATTATATTTCAAGAAAATTGTAAATTTCATATATATTTGAATTCACCCTGTAAAATTAGTCAGTTTGAGCCTCGTACTTCGAAAAGATTCAGAACGGAAAGAGTATATTCTTCTTTCTCTCCATATCAAATTCTAACAGGGAATTGACTATGAGATGCAGTATTTTCTTTTAGCCTCGTGTTAATTGAATACATTAATTTTATTGGATTCGAGGTTCTTATCAAACTTGTTAAGACTCTGATCAAATTAACTTGCACTGAATTAAAAGGAAAAGAATAGCTATATCAAGAACAAAAGCAAATTGAACACATAAAGGCTAACTCTGAAAACTTACATTGACTTGCTCATGGAGGAATTTTATGTATTCAATCGCTTCGGATAGCACAGAAGCTGTATCAGTCTGGGGAAAAACAAAATCAAGATTTAATGAATGAGAGTATCTTTTTGGTGAATTTAGAAAGTTACTTGTCTTTCCCAATATTCAGGACATATGGTAATCTACTGGAGTATTCTTTATGTAAAGGGAAAGAAATTTCAGGCACAGCTTTAATTTGTTACCTTTCCAAAAGGTGAGACTAATTGTTGAAGGGCAGTGATTCTGTCTCCCATCTTCTCTTTCCTCACCTGAAAAATTAAGAACAAAGAAACATATTCTCATTTAACGCTATATGTGATAGAACAAATTTCACAAATAAATCCAAAGGCTCTATGTTGTCGTTAAAAAAATCATGAGAATTCATGCACATATATATATATATATATATATACTATACCTTAAAAGCTGGTATTTGAGATAGCGCTTCATTCCGTGGTCTCTTATTTGACGTTTCACTGCTACTTTTCTTTGCTATTGTTCTTATATTCCTAACTTCAGCTGTATGCTGTAGCACGATGAATGAAACAATATTAGAACTACATGTTTTTATGAATTTACAAAAGAAAAAAATCAAAATCTAGTTACTACTCCCTCCATCACTTTTATAGCACTTTACATTTTTTAGTCTGCTTCCAAAAGATTGATAACAATACTATATTTAAGAACCCTTTTACTTTACATTTTTTATTTACTCAAACGGACATGCTCTTACAGTGTTTAAGATGAGTAGTTATAAGGAGATTTTAACGGGTATATGTCAAAAGTCTTTCTTTATTTCTTAAATTTTATTATTGTCACATAAAATGAAACGGAGGCATACTCCTATGGATTCTATTACCTTAGGTTTCATATCAACTGCTGGGTTGGGCAGCTGCTGATGTATAGATGGGAGGAAACCTGAGCGAACATCTTCCATGGCAGCTGACGTGGCATTCCAGAAAGGAGTGCCCGAGAAATGTGGCTGGTCGTGAGGCGGCGGCAGCGGCCACTGCTGTTTCGGAAATTTAGACCAAGAAGGAGAAGATGATGAAGTAGGCATTACATCAGCTGCTGCAGGATTGACGTCACAATTCGATGGGTTATAGGGAGGATAATATAGCGATCTAGCACCTGTAAAGTTGGATTCTTGTTGACTATCAGATATTAAAAGTCCTTGTAACATATTTGAAGGACTTCCATAAGGTGCGTTATCAAGATTCGAGCTCATATTTGGAGCACTAAATACTGGTTGATGGTCCATTTGCTTATTATTATAGTCATTCACTGAAGAAGCATCAGAATTCCCAGCATATATTTTCTGCGTCCAATGATGATCTTGCTGACTCGATCCTTCTTGCTGATAATTTGCATCCGAGCTCAAGCCTTCTTCAAGTATGGAACGAAAACCACTCCCACCTTTGTCACCTCGGCTGCAAAAAGTGCAGAAAACAAAAATCAAAACAAAAAAAAAAAAAAAATTAACCCAAGTGGAATCTTCATATGAAATTAGTGGAACATCAATTTTATCTTGGTCGGACAAGCTATAGAGTTAGATGGAGTGTATATTAATTAATGAATTCAACTACTCCTATACGTAAAAAAATCACTTAAGTTTTTAACAGATATCAGATATTCGAATACTGAATTTTAACGAGTTGAGCACAAAAAAAACTTCAGATTGAATTTGTCAAGTTTAAATCACGATAACTTACAAGAAAGGTTGGTTCCAATCAAGTCCTTGGGATGGTAAACCTAAGCCCATGACTTGCAAATTTGGACCACCAGATAAAACGCCTCCTCCGACGGAAGATTCAGAGGCGTGAAGTTTGTGGGAATCAGCCGGAAAAACCATAGAGCTATTATCAGAGCCCGACACAGACATGGGATTCAAGGAAGATCTAGCTTTAATATCCTCAAATTCTGTCCGCCAACAACCAAAGTTGTTTGCCATGCTACTTAGTGCGGTGGATACTGAAGGCATAGTTGTAGATGATAATATTCCACTTTCAAACTTATTATTCCTAGACGATGATGTTGATGATGATGATGACGACTCCCACCAGTTTCCTCTTCCTAGCTGAAATTCTTCTGCCATGGCTCCTTTCAAGATCACAAAAGTTGAAAAAAAATTGAAAGATTTTCAACTTGAGTTAATAAATTACAAGCACCTTATAAAGTTTTCCCTTTTTTCTGTGGTACGTAATGACCAAGCTAGAATATAGAGCTAGATTCTTATATTCTAGAATTCGCTTTGCTTTACTCGATGGCTTTAGTTTGTTGTTTGGCTCTTCTTCTTATTTCATAAAAGAAAAACTGCAAAATGAAGTGAGTTCGTTTCGCTGCGTATAACTATTTATAGTACCCCTAACTCAAAATGGGAAACTATTTTGAGTTTATGAGATTCATAAATGACCTCAATTCGGTTGACTTTTCGTGACTGATTAGACAAATGAAAGGGTACTCACGCACCCTTTAGGAAGTCGAATTTTAATTTCCTGCTTAGCCGAATAGAATTAAGTATTTAGTTTTGCTTTTACCTTTGCTGAATTAAAATAAGAAATAAAACTTATGTTCCTATTTTAGTAGTATTATCTTTTATAGTCAGCAGCACTCGTGCCTTTCCTCCTCTGCTTTAACTTTTGACTTTAAATTATTTTCAATTTGGGGGTTATGTATTTGCTTCAAAAGCTAACAATGCCAAACAAGCTTTCCCATGGACTGTCGAGTCAATATACCATTGATAGTAGCAGACAAAAGTTTACACGTCACACCCACAATACTCTTTGGCCGATGTTCATAATTTACAAAAATCATTAACCGCATTTAAAATAGAACTCTATTATTCTCTGATTTATAAGCTACTAGAGTTCTAGAAAAGGATTATTTTTTTCCTTTTCCCCCCTATTTTTTAGGGTTAGTGGTGGAAGTCAATGTCAAATATCTATTGCCACCAATTTTAGTTCACAAATATAATGTCATCATCTAAACGTTTTACTAAAATCAGCTCCTGAATCCTGAATATGTTTGACAATGAATTTAGATCAACGGTAACCTAACAGTCCGTTCTTTCATTTCTCAAGCAACTTGTACTTAAGCTTTAGTAGCAGTCAGCCACCCGTACGAAAGGACCACAGAACCAACATTTAAACATAGTTGGTAATTAATACTAACATGCATGCTCTTGTGAGACGGAATCAAGATTTGAATTTTATTGCTATTAAAATTGTATCTCATCACCTTCTAGCTCTGCTCCGGACTCTCATGTCTCTTCCTTGACGAATGTTATTCTAGTTAGTTTTTGGCAGCTTGGTAGGTGAATCTAATGTATTTTTTGGTAATATTTTTAGAATTAATATTTCTCTAATATGCATCGTATATATTGAATGATTAATGTCCATCCTTGTATAATGACAGTCATCAACCTCATCAAAACAATAACATCTTAGAGAATCATTTCTTTCTTTCCAATTGCAATGATCAATATCATAAAAAGGATCGATGAGCTTGTTTCTGATTTCAATAAAAGCAGAATCCTTAAACGTAAATGTAAATGGAAGAGTGACGAAGAAGATATATGGACTACTAGATAGATATAATCATGCGTTTTTATTAAGTTCAGAATAAATAATAACGATGCTGACACATCAACTCACCGCATTTTGTTCTATAAGAAGCAATGTCCCAAATCTTTGAGATGATTAGTACATTAGGACCCAAAAGAAGAATTGACACCCCCACCCTCCAAACAAAAAGAAAGAAATAGCAGAAGATAAAGCACTGGTTTGATAATGTGATATTTACTGGTCATGAGTATCGGTCATTTCTCATTTGGTTTACTTAATCTTTTGGTTTCAAACTAAAACAAGAATTTGTTAGTTATAAATCTATTACTGCCACAAAAGTGAGAATGTGGTGTACGAAACTTTAGGATAATTACGCAAATCAAATACAGTATCCGTTTTGTTATCTATCCCAATCTTATCATCTGCTTTACTTACGGGGCCAAGGCAAAATCATACAAAGAGAAAAAAAAATACTGTATTTCTGGTATGCTGAAGGGGATCCACAATGAAATATCTTGTTCCAATAATTTTTGTCAATGCCCTATATAAGTATTAAGAAATTTATTAAATAACTAGTATAATATTAATATTGTTTAGGAACCTAATTATCATAAAATATTAACTTAGGATCGTTTTAGGACCAAAAATTTTAAATTTGGGATTCGCCTTTATAGATAGATTGTCATATGTGTGGCCAAATAATTAAGAACTAAAAAACTACAATAATTCAGAAGAAAAGAAATTCTTTTTTTTTTTTTAGCTAGGAAGAGTCCAGTTGCGTGGGGAGAAATTTGGGGTTTGGGGGGGTTGGGGGGTTGAGAGGCGGCAAGTGGTGGAGGAAGACCGGTTACCGCTTCTCTCAGTCTCAAACCGGCGGCGTCATTCCGAGTAATTGCTACTCCATTTTGCATATTTTGACTTTACACCTTTGATAAACTTATAAGTCAACGGTGGGTCCACGCGGTTGGCGCGCGTGCGGATACACAGGGGCCCTCGCTGGAGACCTAAGAGTCAGAGCCTGAGAGCGACTCCAAACATTCTACTTGTAATCATTTCATCTATCACTTACCTTATTTTCGTCCTTTTGGTTTTACACTATTGAAAATTGCCTAAAACCGTCAAGAAGCTAAAAAGATTAATTGATTTTGTCCGGTTTATTGAAATTAAGTTAGTCGGTAAAAAATAGCAATCGAAATTGGTCGCAATTTTCGACCTATTTCGATCGGTAAATTAACTTTCACAAACGATCCAAAAAGAAAAATCTTTCGAAAAAATTGACCGAAGTCGGTCGGTATTTCTTGATCGAATTCGCTCGATATTTTTAATTATGCAATAAAAAAATATATTGTCTGGGACTCGAACCAACTCTGTATGGCAGGATACTATTCTACCACTAGACTATTGGTACATTTTAGTTTATGACTTTCTTTTAATTTATTTGTACTCTTTAATTGCATTTTCACGCGAAAATAACTAATCGATTTGGTCGACTTTATTAAATATAAAATTACTGACCGAAGTCAGTCGATTTTTAAAAATGACTGACTGAAATAACCGATCGATTTTGATCGAGTTTTTTCTTAAAAAATAAATTTCACGTTTGCGCCAAAAAAAATCGACCGAAGTCCGTCGGTTTCGTAAAAACAAAATTTTAAAAATAAAATATTTTACAAAACTGACCGACTTCAGTCATTTTTTCGGTCGGTTGACTGCAGTCGATTTTGGCCAAATTTCTAGTAGTGTTACCAAATCCCTTCCTAAATTATATAATTAAAGAAAACCTCTTCTTAGTCATCAACAAACGTATTCTTATATGAGTACGTTGAATAGAAATAAGTATAACTTAAATATTAATCTAGCTTATGCATTTAATTCATTATTGTTAATAAAAAGAATATATCAAAATAATAATGGAAAAATAGTTTTGTAAAGAAAACAACTCATCTAAGTTAAATATTTTGACTAGTTAAATGAATTTAATTTTTAAGTTTTATAAAATTTAATCAGAACAATATCGGTAGAATAATATCGATACCTGAAGTGTCCTAAAAATATTGATATTAAATTATATTAGGAGAGAACATGTACTTTCCATTTTGTGTATCTACTTGTACAACCAAACTAGAAAGATAACTTTTAGTAGATCCCAGAGGAGAATATAAAAATGTTATTGCCTCCTCAATGTTACTATAAGTAAAAGCATATTGAGCGTGCATTTTATTTTGTAATCAATATTGATGATAAAACTCTTACATTAGTCAGGTGTCCATCCACATGATTAAATGATATTTACTACTAGCATAAAACAGAATCGAAGCTAATATTTTAATTTTATGAGTTCTAATTCTAGATCGGGTATTAATAAAATTAATTTTATTCATAATTAGTGGATTTATTGATATGAATATAAAGTTTGGGCCCATGTCATAAAATAATGTGAACCATACCAATGAATTTTAATTTACCCTAAATCACAGTAATCGCATTCTATTTAAAGCATGGGTGAAATTATAATCACTTTGGAGCATACTAGGTTCTTTCTTGCGGGGTAAATTTAAAATGCTGAAATCATGACTATACTATCTTGTAACATCGATTTGATAGATTTTTTAACATTATTGGTTTCTGAAGTGTGAAATTAAGATTTTCAGAGGGGTCATTACTAATCATAGACATTTATAGCAATCGATGAAGGTGATGATTCTTAGTTTTTGTCTTATTGTATTAGTATGCTGGTAAAGAGGCAACTATCAATAGACATAACTAGGTGGACGCAGTAATGTCTCATCAAATGTACTATTCTTGCTCTGTGAATGCACAATTATTGTTACGGGGTGCCTTCCTGAGGTTCCTTGAAAGTGCGACGTAAGGTTAAGCAATCGATGTCAGTGCGGTTGTTGTCCGCCAAAAGAGGTCCCCTCCGTACGCTAGACTAGATTGTCAGTATCGTACGGAAAAACTAATGTGATGAGCAACTTAGAGAATTGAAACGAGCAATTGATGATGAAAGATGATTGCATTGACGAAATGAAAGCTATTACAAAAGGCTACGTGGTGTCGAGGGGGAGAGACACCAGTACAGAGAATTGCTTGCTTGCTAGAAAGTTTGATTGCTTGATCCCCACTAATAATACTTAAAAAAATAAACCAAAATTACATGACTTGACCTATAAAAGCTGTAGAAGCACACTGAAAATAAATGAAGTAAAACTAATATATATTTACAATGAAAAGGACTTAGTCTTCTAGAAGGTAGAAACAAGTCCTTTGGCAGCAACTTTGCCTTGAGCATCAGGATCAGCGCGTACATTGTTGTCGGCGCGCGCGACACTATTCGGATCTGCCTGTGGCTGGGCGCTGGTGCTTGGCATCAGATATGTGCGCGCGACACTGCCTGTGCGTGCGGTGTTGTTGGCAGCATGATGGTTTGTGTGCGCGTCACTGTTGGCATTCGCCTGCCGCTAGGTGCTGGCAAGGACTATCGGTGGGGCGGCAGGGGCACATGTGCGCTTGTCACTTGGCGTTGCCGAGACCACAAGGCCGACCGTGGCGCTAGGCGTCAGGAGGCTTTCCAGGACGCCACGAGGCGCGTCCAAGGGGTCATAGGGTGTGGCTGGAAAGCAGCACATGACATTCTCCCCCACCTAAGTTGGCGACGTCCTTGGAGCCTTACTTGCATGATGATGATTTGTCAGGTTCTTGTTGGCTGGGAGGTCTGTTCCCCTCGGTCTTGTGAGGTGACTTTCTTAATGATGCTCTATGTCTTTCTAAAATGACTTGAGGCAGCTGACATGGAAGACTGGATGGATATTTTGCTATGATGGGGTATTCACCTGGTACGTGGCTTTCCCAATGCGTCTTTTAATGGACAAGCGTCTGATAGGCGAGGGTCATGGGTCCCCTCTGCAAACAAGTATCGCCTTGGGATTCTTACCATCACTTTGTCTCATGCTTGATATTGGACAAAGCGAAGGTTTTGTTCGGCATACTTCGATGCCCTCTCTTGGGCTTTGACAAGATAGCACCGCACTATCTCCAATGTTTGCTCCCATTCCTTCGAGAAATTGGCAGCTTGAGGCAATTTAGGCATGTTTGGTGCATTCATCGTCTGTGGGAGTAGCGGTTGCTGTCCGATAACAATTCCAAAAGTGCTTTTATTTGAAATGGACCACTTTTTTGAATTTAAACATAGTTGAGCAGCATCCAGAAGCTTCGCCCAATTCTTTTGTGATCCGGTTGCAAAGTGGCGGAGATATTCCTCCAGCATGTCATTCAACCCTTCTGTCTGGTCATCTGCTTGTTTGATCGCTTGAGTTGTGACTCAAATTGGATCCGAGGCACCTGAAGAGATGGGTCCAAAATCTTCTAGTGAAGCGTGCGTCGCAGTCACTAATGATATATTTAGGCAGGCCCCAATATTTCACAATATGAGAGAAGAAGAGTCGAGTTGTATCTTCTACCGATATGTTCTGTAGGGCTGATATAAAGGTAACATACTTGGAAACCCGTTCTACCACAACCAAGATGGTTGAAAGATCTCCGACCTTGGGTAATCCTGTGATGAAATTCAGGGAGACGCTTTCCCAAGGTCTCTGTGGGACAGGTAGCGGCTCCAAGAGTTCCGCTTGTGCTGAGCAATCCGATTTGTCCTTCTGGCATGCTTGACAAGTATTCACACACTGAGGGGCGCCATCAATCATTTGACACCGATGATATGATTGTTGATTCTTGATATTGAGGGCAGCTGGAACCATAGGTTCGTGTCTTTTGACTCCCTTTTTCGACTGCATGGCCGAGATGTTTTCAGCAGCCATCTTTATGGGTATGCATGGTATGATACGGGGTTTGGCCCCATTGTCCCTCATCATCAGAAGCATATCAGCATATAGTACCAGTATGGTGTTGGTTTGCCTTAGGAATTCCAATCCCACCGTGAGTTCGAAGTCATCAATGATAGATATGCATAGATTGAATCTTCCCTTGTATGGCCCAAGCTTCATTGTCACTTCTTTGGATATTCCACACAGTTGCTGGGGTGGTGAGTTGATAGCCTTGACACGACCCTTACTCTTTTTCACAACTAGACCGAGGCGTTGCACCTGAGTTGATGCCAACTAGTTATGGGTAGCACCTGTATCTATCGTTGACCGAATGGGTTTGCCGTTTACTTTCATTTCGACGAACATTAAGGTCCTCTCTTGTGTGGTAGGGGGCCTCTCATCCGCCTTCTATTTCCATTTCATGGCAATTGGGCATGCGTTCTTCTTAGGGTTACCAGCACTAGTTCATGCTAAGGTATCAGGGATGGAGCCAACAATTGCGTTGAAGGGGCCTACTTGCGCTGCGTCGTCTGGGTCGTCCTCATCTAACCCGTCTTCGACAGTTTGATGAGCATTGATCTGTGTATGTGGGCATTGATTGTTCCAATGTTCACTACCGCAATGACAACATTCTGATTGGGGCTTTCTTCCCTGATTATTGTTGACTGATGCAACACTGTTGCTTCTTGAGGAAGGAGTCTTAGATTTGGATGCACTTCGATCTCCTCCATTTCTACTAAGGCCACTATTGCTAGGTTGGCTCACGTTGTATCCCCCCTCCCGGATAGGTGGTTGGGGACTATCCATCTAAGTTTCCATATGATAATCCCCAAGGCATTCTGCAGCTTGGATCACTTTGGGGGTATCTACCCTTTGTCTTTGTAGCTCCATACGATCATGAGGTTTCAAACCTTGGATCCCCCATATCCCGTATGTTTAGCATTAGTGCGGAGAATTCCCGCACTGACCTGGTCTGGCAGAGTTCATGCAGCTTTCTCCGTGCATTGTATTCCACATTTTCGGGGAAGAACTGCAGGCGCATGGCTGCCTTCAGTTCTGCCCATGTGTTGAGAGTATCTTCCCCGGCCTTGATGGCTTCGTATTTCACTCACCACCAGAGTTTAGCATCACCTTGAAGATACATGGCAGTAGTTGCTACCTTTTTGGCTTCGTCCAACTGTCCTATGGCATCGAGTAGT
Source organism: Nicotiana knightiana (assembly GCA_005239525.1). Taxonomy (NCBI): domain Eukaryota; kingdom Viridiplantae; phylum Streptophyta; class Magnoliopsida; order Solanales; family Solanaceae; genus Nicotiana; species Nicotiana knightiana. The sequence continues at coordinate 147,344 of ML414414.1, read as the reverse complement.
GCTCGATGTTGAAGATGAAATTCTCACTTCTTTTGCATCCCGAGCTCCATTGTATGGCTTTGGCTATGAAATTTTCAGCTTTTGGGGCACATGGGCGATGTTCATGGCACCTCTAATTTGGTTTTCGCCTCTAAGTAGGCATTGAAGGGCAGCGTTGACAACATTGAGTTGGTCTGTCAAGTTGTGTATGGTTTGCTGCATGGCAGTCATTTTGTCTGCCTCTAGTTCTCGATGGGCTAAATCCTCGGCACGCTCCTGTTAGAGGTTCTCAAATTTGGCATGAATTTCGGCTGCCACTACGACTACCGTTTGCCAGTCTTCCTCAGAGTCGTGACTGATGTTTGCTATGTCAATTTCGTCCTATCGCATCTTGCGGTCCAGGTTGTCCAACCTTTGTACTAGGCTGGTTCTTAGATCAGGCACCGTATCCGCGATGAGCCTAATACGTCAACCGTCTCTTCAAGGGTCGTAATGCGGTCCCCATGATTCACCATGGTCAGAAATGGTTGTAATGGCAATATGTTCCCTCGTCCGATGTCGAGCCTATGCTCTGATACCAACTATTACGCGGCGCCTTCCTGAGATTCCTTGGAAGGGGGGCGTAAGGCTAAGCAACTGATGTCAGTGCGGTTGTTGTCCGTCAACTGAGGTCCCTCTGTATGCTAGACTAGATTGTCAGTGCCGTACAGAAAAACCAATGTGATGAGCAACTAAGAGAACTAAAATGAGAAATTGATGATGAAAGCTGATTGCATTGATGGAATGAAAGTTATTACAAAAGGCTAAGCGATGTCGAGGGGGAGATACACCAGTACAAAGAATTGTTTGCTGGCTAGAAAGTTTGATTGCTTGATTTCCCCTAATAATGCTTAAAAAATAAACAAAAGTTACATGACTTGACCTATAAAAGCTGTAGAAGCACACTGAAAATAAATGAAGTAAAACTAATCTATATTTACAATAAAAAGGACTTAGTCTTCTACAAAGTAGAAACAAGTCCGCTCGCAACAACTTTGTCTTCAGCATCAGGGTCTGCGCGCGCAACACTATTTGGATTTGCGTGCGGCTGGGCGCTGGCGCTTGGCATCGGATCTGCACGCGTAACATTATCTGTACGCGCGGCACGGTTGGCAGCATAATGGTCTGTGCGCGCTGCACTATTGACATTCGCCTGCCGCTGGGCGCTGGCAAGGACTATCGGTGGGATAATAGAGGCACATGCATGCTTGTCACTTTACGGTGCCGAGATCATGGGGCCGACCATGACGCTAGGCGTTGGGAGGCTTTCCAGAACGCCACGGGGCGTGTCCAAGAGGTCATGGAGCGTGGCTGGAAAGCAGCCCATGACATTACTCATAATTGTGAAAGGGGATTAATTAAACAATTAACTAACTTAATAAAATATTTCAACTTCAATTTAAGTTCTTTTGGCTGTTCTTAATTACATAAAGGTCTAGGAGTTAAAAGTAAGAACATTCGTAACTGTATATTGTGAAGCAAATAGGGTATAAGCCATGATGGTAACACACATGTTAGGATATAATGACTAAATTTTCTTTATATTTCGGCTGTCGAAAGTTATATTGAATCATCAGCACTTACTAATACCGACATTATTTTTGGAGCAAGAGTGTGGTATCCTGGCTAAAGATACTGGAATAGGATTTTGTACTTGTGGCTTTCGACATTTCTCTCTCTTAGCTGCCTGAAAACTGTAGACAAGCAATATTTGTATATGTACATCCGGCAAATATGTACATACATGTAAATAATTACCACACTAATGGTAGATTGGTAGTAAAGTTGTAATGATGAGAAATTAATAATAATAATAACAATAAATTCAGTGTAATCTCATAAGTGAGATCTGGGCAGGGGCGGATCTATCCTTTTACAATGGGGTGGCATGACACCCACTAAAATGATAAATTTTTTATATATCTATGTTGAAATTTTCTTAAATTAGGTTAAACATCTGATCATATCACCCGCGGCCGTAAATTAGACAAAGGTGCATGGCTGGTAGATCCCTTTGAAAGCTTTTTTTGTGAGTAAAATTCAACTGGAAATTATCTTGAACCTTCTCTGACTTTTCTCTTTTTGTGTGCTTTTTATTTCTTTTTGTCCTGGTCATTTTCCTTTGCGGCTACCTCCCAATTTTCTATTTATCATTTAATTATTTTCTTGTATATTTTTTTCTTTGTTCTATTATTTATATGTGGTCTCTAACAAGAACACTCAAAAAAGAGACTGCCAAAAATATAAAATTCTATAAAATAAACATTCCTCTTAATCTCAAATTTATGTGTTTTCTTCTTTCATATCCAAAAAATATTAGTCTTAATGGGAATTTCGATTGAGATCAATTTTTTTCATCTTTTTTTTTTATATCATAAAAATTTGTGTTATTTTATGGTTATTAAATATAATTTAAATCACTTTACTATTAAATTATGACAAAAAATTGGAAGCATTGCTTAACAAATATGAGATTTATGATTTTAATTTTTGAGAATTTGTAGTTTATTTAATTCTATACGTGTGGAGTATAATTTATCTATTGAAGATATCTTTAAACTCATAAAGATATTTTTCTTTTTCTTATTGATGATTCCCTTGATGAAGATGTTATCTCACTTGTGTAAATTTATTTTAATATACAAAAAAAAAGATGTAATTTCTTAGTGAAAATGTTGATTTTACTTGTGTTGTTATAATAAAGGTATGATTCCTTATTTAAAATGTTAATTACGTCTACTTTTTAATATATGGGAAGTAATTTTTTTATTTGTAAATTAAAAATATCACGAATAAACTCAAAAAAATCAAATAAATATTCCTAACAAATTTCATATTAGTCATTATAAGGTATACATTAAAAGAAATTATGGCACCCGCCATCTTCAAATCCTAGATCCGCCTTTGGATCTGAAAAAAATATTGTGTACGCAGACCTTACCCCTACTTTATAAAAATAAAAAGGCTGTTTTCGATAGACCCCTTGTTTAAAGCAATGAGAAATTGGAATCACAAATTAGTATTGATTGTAATTTCATCATGCACCTAAGTGGTGTATATATAGGTTCAAATTTCAGTAAAGGTTTTCTATGATGGGCTCATTCTCTCATTAAAAATGGACGAAAGAAAGACCTTATAACATCCATAAAAAAAATTATAGTTGTATTCTTCCTCATATTCTTAACTAGAGATTTTAGATTCGAAGAGTCACTTTTAATAGAAGTACCTTACCCAAAATAGAATTTTTTGATGTGATCCGGATTAATATAATCCTAAAGGAAGTACCTAACACTAGGGGGAACATTTAAAAATAAAAAAATTGAAATGCAAACCTTCACGAGGATATACAATATTTCATGTAAACCATTACACAGATTGAGTGCACGTTTGGTGTTATGATTCAGATGTGAAGGCACATGATGGGGATACTTGAAGTTAAAATACACTATGAAAATAATAAAAATAAGGAGAGAAAGAGCGAATGATGATGTAGTGGCGACGCATGTTTGAGGTGTGAAACCAGACAAAATGGACAGTATATACTAGTAGCCGTAGGTCAACAACATCAAGTGATGGTCTCTTCAAATTTTTGTATCTTACGACTGTCAAGGGGAAAGAAAAAGCAGAGGGTGAACAACTGAGAGTGACCTTTAAATTCTTTGAAGAAGAAAGAAATAAGAAAAAAATCTTTTAGAGAACATGGGGGTCCAAGTGGAGGTAGTCACATCCTTTACCAAAGGAAACCAATTTGAAGTCTCTCTCTAATATTTAATTAGGTCCACATGTTATGCTGTTAAAAAAAAATACACATTTGAGTCATCAATTTTGAAGTTCAAAATTAGTGTGATGGTTTTGTATATGAAAATTATAAATACTTTTATGTATTTATAGATTAATTTATGTGACCAACAAGGTATTTTTTTTATAATTAATTTCTTTATTCCAGTAGATCTTTTTTTCCAGATTATATAGACGTAGTGTGAGCTGAAACAGTAAATTCAGTTAAAGTTCCGAAAAGTCGCATAATTCATTTACACATTCATCAAAGAGTCAACAGGGTATAAGACCTTAATCGCGTAGTGACGTAATTAAAGTTTACACGAAAAAATTAAAGAGTTTCAATATCTACTATATATGCATAAAGAGATCATTTTCATCTTTTATATATATATATATATATATAATATATTTTCCGGCGAATGGAACGAACTCCTTTCTGCCACCCTAGCTCTGTCATTACATGTATATGCCCCGGAACCATCTTCCGCCACCCTAGTGCCACCCACGCAGCGTGCATGCCGTCCTCTTAACTCAATTACAACTATATGTGGTAAGGATAATTAGATATATTTTTGTATACACAAATTGAATCTTGAGTATGATGTATTATTATCTATCCCAAGATGAAAAATAACACATGCAAATAGAAATACACGAATGCCCACCCACAAGTATACTAATATAGTAGACCATCATGAAACTTCTATATACAAAGTAACCTTTTACATGATTTTAGTAGAATTGCACTTACCTATCATGTTCGCTTTAGACGACTTGTTTTCTATTGTTCGATCTTTTCCTTTTGGTTTTAATTTTCTACTGGTGAATGAATGCACCCATCGATTGTCACGGCCCCAAAATACACCTAATTGTGATGATATCTAATCCGACCCGCTAGGTAAGACAGTTACAATCAACATAACTCAAATCAAGCAATAAGAGACAATGGATAAAATAATTAAACTTTCTATATCAATCCCAAGGACTGGCAATATAAATCATGAGCTTCTAATACTTAGAATTTACAGAAGCCGGTATGAACAAATACATCATCTGTTTGAAGTTTTCATGAACAAATTAGTGAAATAAACACGATTGCAAGTTGAGAAATAAAACTAGGAAATTTTTTTTGTTGTTTTTCAAGTTTTGTAAAAAGTTTAGGACTATGACCATCACCTAGGTGTTTGCCTAATGGGATATAAACCTTAATACTTATTTTATTGATCGGGGTGTATTATAGATATCAAAACCTAATTACTCACTCAATACCTTTCGGTTAGAGAGTGATTTTGTCCAATTTGACTTTCTCAAGTCCAAATGGGTGTTGAACAAAACGCTTGATTAAAAACTCAAGTTGGGTTATTACTATCTCTAGATTGAACCCTTTACTTGGGATTATCAATCTCTCGATTGACCCAATTTCGTATTAGTTAAGTTTTTCTAGACTAAGTCTCTCTTTTTCAAGTAAAGACAAAGTCAAATAGGCATGAAGTAATGTTTGCAACCATTAATTTCACAAATTAAAGCAGGGACAAGGCTAAATAATAAATATTCAGTCATAAACAAGCATTAAATTAAATACCCATAAGGTTAATACACTAGGGCTGGGTCACAATCCTAGTAAAAGTCTAGCTACTCATGCTTGAAATTAAAGAAATAGAAGAAGAAATGATAATTAAACTCATATTGCAAAATTAAAATGATAAAATCTATGTTAAAATATCTCAAATATTAAAAACTACTTAAAGAAGTAAAGCGAAACGACAATTGTAGCTGCTGATGTAAAAAGTTGACCTAAAATTTTGAAACTCGTCTATTTATATAGGACTAGAAATTTTGGACAAAAATGCCCTACGGAAGATTCTGTGGCCGCACAATTCCTTGTGCGATCCGCACTTTTCTTCAACTTGTCAGGACTGGATGTCTGCGGCCGCAAGGCACTTTTTCTGCGGTCCGCAGATTTGTAAATGCGGCCGCATCTTGCTCTTCTGTGGTCTGCACTCTAACATCAGTGGCCGCATAGCACTTCTTTTGCGGCCGTACAATTCCTGTGTGGTCCGCACTTTTGATGGACTTGGAATGCATATTGTATGAATTTTACTCCTGGCCTAGCTTTTGCGACTGCACAATTCATGTGCAGACCGCACATTGCACCAAACTCTGCTGGCTTTTCCTTCATCATCTGCGGCCGCAGATGATATTCTGCAATCCGCACTTTTGAGCTTATGTGTCCTTTATGTCCTTCAGTTCATATTAGTCCTTTTTGAGTTGGATTTCATCTCGGGAGTTCATCTTCCAATATTCCTGAAATTAAGCACATTTCATTAGTTTTCGGGAACACAATAATGCTTTTGGACTAAAACAAAAGCTAAAAGACGCTAATAAGTAGTCAAATCCCCACTTATCAACTCCCCCAAACTTAAGTTTTTGCTTGTCCTCAAGCAAATAAATTAGTTCCCAGCTCCACAGGTTAAGGGTCATTCCAGCTAATCAAAAGTGAGTCATTCATACATCAATTGGGACCAACAATTACCACACCACTTATGAATTATCAACAAGGCAACACGTTAAACTTTTATGCACAAATAGTTCTAATATGACACTTGAGCATCAAGAGTTAACTTTATTCATCAAGGAAGCTCGCTCTTTCATGTAGGTCATTGTAGATCCAAAACTCCACCTCCTCTACTCTCCGTTTTCCTATCTCGCTTAAGAATTTTTAGCATTCAATCCAACGATTTCCAAAAGGTTCACTCATTTCTCTCAAAAGAATATTGCAAGTACGACTTTAAGTACCATAGGATTTCCCCTCATGTAGATCACCACTAATGTAAGCTCACTCGGCTTGAAATCACGTAGGGCTTTTTCAGAATGCAATGAAGGCTTTTGGACTAAGGTTGGATATGCTATGATAGAATGGGTTCATCTTTCTTTAAGCACTCCATTTTCTGTTATTGGCTAGTGCTTTGCCAATTCGTTGAGGCATTTTTTTTTCCTTACGGGGAACTAGAGAGACTTAACATCACTCTTTCTTGATCATGATATTCATATTCTCCCTCTTTGATTTCTCCATGCTTTGCATCATTACTTTTATTTAAATCCCATCAACTCTTCCACTTATTCACTTTCTTTTTGTATTTTTCTTTTGTTCTTTCCTTTTCTTGCCTTTAATTCTCTTCATTTATTTTCTCTTTTTGTGCCTTGATACCTCTTTCAAGTTCATCGTATCTCTCCCAAACTAATGTTTTAGCCAATTGTTTCACAGGATTGTTAAGGAAAGCTTGGAAGCCAAGAGAGGGTCACGGCAAAACGGGTAAAGGCTTGTAACATGGTTATCAAATGAGAAAGGTTTGAGGCTCAAATGGGTTGAATATGGATAACAACATTAGTGGAAAATGGAAAATTTCAAGCGGGTCAAGGAGATCTTATAATCACTTCTCAAGCCAAGCAAAACTGAAAATTTTGCCTAGAAACACATTCGGGGAAAGTTCTAGACCATTTGCATGGGTACTTGGACTTGCAACAAAAACATCTCATCTCTCACACAGTTGGATTGTTAAAGAGGATAGAGTCGAGGACCCGCAATGACCATATTCAAGATTGAAAACCACTATGGTTCAGTTAAACCACTCGATGATTGCTTAAGTCAACACAGAATTCACAAGGTCACTAACTAGAGCTATTTATTTCCAAAAATATTGTTTTTAACCATAAGCACGTAGTTAAGTGTGTTGGTACCAAGTGAAGCATGTTTGACTCTTCGAGCATGACTCAACTTGGTCTTTTTATTCATTACTACTACTATTATTACCTAAACACCAAAAACGAACTCAATCCCTTAAGAAGATCGTCACGCCATCCATCGTTGGGAAGAGTGACCCGGTTCACACAAAAACTACCTTTGGAAAGAACTGTGGCATTAAAAAAATCAAAGGCTTATTATCCACTAAAACATAAAAAGAAGCTATTACATAAAAAAGAAGCTACTAATTCAAAAAGAAAACAAACATAAAGATAAAGAAGCTATTAAGCAAAAAAAATTATATTGAAATCACAACGAATATTCATAATGAGAGAGAAAAAAGAATATATAGATAATCAAAAGATAGAATATGTATAGAATAAGGGAAAAAGAGAAAAATATTGTCAGTTATTACAAACCAATATGTCTCAGAATCATCAAAGTATATCAAATAAACTCCCCCCTCCCCCCCCTCCCCCCGAATAAAAATAAGCATAGTCCCCAATGCGTAAAAAAAATTAGAATAAAAGAATGGTGAGAGTGAATAAAACTTCCAATGGCTGTGTGGCCATCTCTGTGTCTTCAATAGTGGCACCGACCTCAGCCTCATCCAATTAGATCTCATCATCCTCAAGTCCGGGAGTGGCTGGGTTGGTGAACATCTGACGTACTGCCTCTTCGGTGTCAACGGCAATGTCTGGCTCCTCGGACTGGCCAGCTGGTGCTGTAGGTGCTGTAAGATCTTGGCCTGGGTGGTGCGGGTCTATCAACATATCAAATAGAATTTCTCTGGTTGCTGCAAGCTTGGTAACCTATCGTCGGAGCTCTTCCACTGAATTCTTGGAGGCCTGGGGATTCCGCATCTTCTTCACTTCCTTTCCCAACTCCTCTATGATTGACCCAAGCTGCACTAGAGTGGCCATTATCATGTTCTGATTTCCAGGAGCTTCTTCAAGGTTTCTTGAATTGTGGGGGGGAATCTGGGGTATCAGAATGGATGATTGTGCTGCAGCATGACTGGATATGTCAGACAACTTTGCAATACCTGTCTGCATCCAGTTGTTGAGGCTCGCCAGTGTCTGGGAGACTCGCAGTGTAGAAAGTAGAGCAGTGGGAATAGGCACCGAATTCAAAGCTGAGATGGAAGGCGCTGAGGCTGAAGGTGGAGGCATGGCAACTGCATTGGCTGAAGACTCTTGATAAGTAGGGATTTTGACCACTTATTTGCTCTCTTTTGCTTACATTTTAGCTCAAAAATGCTTAAAGGTATTCCCGAGAACTAATGAAATGAGCTTTCTTGTAGGAACATTGGGAAATGAGCCAAAGAAGTGAAAATCAACTCAAAATGGAGTAAAAATTAGACAAGGCAAAACTGCTTACAGTGTGGACCGCACAATGCTGTGAGCGGCCACAACAATGAAGAAGCCTTGTCAGATTAGCTTCAGAGTATGCAGACTGCATAATTTTGGTACGGCCGCAGAAGAGAGATTCAGAGAGTTGGAATTTTGGGCAACTGAAGATATGTGGACCGCACCATTATTGTGCGGTCGCAGGATTGCAAGTGCGGTCCCACTCACTATTATGTGACCCGCCAACCACTAGAATCAGAGAGTCTTGAGTGAAGCTCTGCGGAACGCACTATTATTGTGCCGCCACGAGATTCAAAGGTGCAGCCACATTCATAATTACGCGTTCCGCAGAAGAAGCTCCAAGTCCCAACTCAAGTCAAGTGTGCGGCTGCACTCAGAAATGTGTGATCCACACAATTAGATGACGTGCGGCCGCATCTCATTTTTATGCAACCGCAGAAAGTCTAGTTGACCATTCAAGCTCAGATTGCGGACCGCACTCAGAATTATGTGGCCGCACAACCTCCGCAAGGTCATTTTTGTCAGATATTTTCAGCTTTGTATAAATAGAAATTTTTGTCATTTTTAGGTTAAGTTGTATTAGCGTAGTGCACCTGAGCCGTTTTCCTTACTCTTTTGAGTAAATTTGTATTAGAGTAGCTTCCAAACATTAGATTTTCTTTACATAATTAATGATTATGCATTCTATACTAGGGTTGTGACCTAACCCTAGTATAGGTACTTAATGGGTTATTGATTTAGGGCTTGTTTAAGACTAGGTATATGTTATTTGGCTTTGTTATTTATTAAATTCTAGAATTAATGGTTGCAAACATTGATTCATGCCTATTTGACCTAGTCTCCACTTGAGAAAGAGAGTAAGTCTAGGAAAACTTGGCTAACTAGGAATTGAGGTGAACTCAAGAAATTGATAGCCCCAATTAAAGGGTTGAACCTAGAGATAGTAAGACCCGACTAGAGCATTTATCACTTGCTTTGTAAAATACCCATTTGGACTTGAGAAAGCCAAATCGGGCAAAGTCACTAAAACTACCGAGACGTATAGGGTGAGTAATTGAGTGTGATTGCTATAATGTATCCTGAACAACCAAACATGCCCTAAAGCTTTAAATTCGTTAAGTAAACAACTAGGTGGAAGTTGCAACCCTAGATCCTTTCATCATTTGACAAACTACCAAAACCAAAAATATTGTCCCTAAGTTTTATAATTGCAACCAATAGCTCAAAGTAGAAGTAGAAACAACAAACAAGAATGTGGAAGAGTAATTTAGGACATATCATACAATTAAACTACACATATAACTTATCCCAATTCTAACTCCATGTGGATTCAATCCCGACCTACGTTGGGTTTTATTATTGCTTCGACCGCCTCACTACCTATTTGTGGTGTGAGTTTAGGCGATATCAATTTTTGGCACCATTACCAGGGAGTTAAATGAATTTAGCTATATATCTAGGTTTTTGTGTGCTTTGTCTTTCTTTCCTTCGGAGTCACTAATTTTGATTTTGAATTGCTTATCGGTACGAGAATGGTTCTCAACAATGAGCCCATCGGGAATTTTCCATTGGGGGAGGAAGTGGACGATGATCAAGGAGATGAGATTCATCCCTAACATCAAGTAAACAAGCTAGGCCAACCGCCTCATGATAATGTCCCCCCCCCCACCTCCACCAAGAGCGGCATCGCACCGAGTGTTGCTGAATGAGGGTTAGGCTAGTGTCATAGTCCTGCCCCGTATTAGGGCGGGCAACTTCTAAATCACCAACGTGATGCTTACACTACTTGAGCAAAAGGGTTTCTTCACTGGGATCCAAGCCAAAATGCTTACAAGTATCTCAAGGGGTTCGTCGATACTTGTTGGGGGAGCAAGAAAACAAATGTTTTCTAGGATGCACTGCGTTTGAGGCTATTTCCCTTTTCTCTACGGGGAAAGGCATTGGATGGGTTAGAGAGATTACCCAATCATTCCATCCATACTTGGGATGAGTTAGCCGAAAAGTTCATTGCCACAAATTCTTCTCTCTGGGGCATATGGCTACACTATGGGATGAAATTCTGGCGTTCAATCAAGAGCCCAATGAGCCATTGCACGAGATTTGGGAAAGATATCGTACCATGGTTAAAGAGTTCCCGAATAATGATATGATCGAGGCCATGATCCAACAAACCTTCGATAGAGGGATCAACACAACAAATAAATGTATGGTAAATAAACTCGCCGTCGGGAACTTCATAAACATGCCTTATCCCGAAGCTTGTGAAATTTTGTATGAGATGGCGGATACTTCGTCGCGTGGCAAAGTAGGTCCAATGCTCCTCAAGGTGACCCACATGTCATTCACCTACACAAGGAGATACGTGTCATGTGTAAGCTATTGCCGAGTTGACAACCACAATGAACCAATTGGACAAGGCTCAGATTCAACAAGTTCAAGGGCCGAAACAAGTGAATGCTGTGTAAGGTGTGAATATTATAATGAACAAGAGATGGAAAAAAGGTCAACAAGGGCAAAGCCGTCCGGAAAAATGCATGCAAGATGACAATGGGTATGACCAAGGTGATTCGTATAATGAGTAAGAAGAAGACGTGCAATATGTCAACAATTGTCAAGGTCAAAGAAACAATGATCAAAATCAACAACAATGGAGATCACATGGAAATCAAGGAAATTGGAACAACCAAGGCCACCAAGGCAATTGGAGTGGTGGCAACAACAATCAAGGCAATTGGGGAAATAACAATAATCATGGCAATTGGAATAATCAAGGTAAATAAGGCAATTGGGGAGGCAATAATCAAGGTAATTGAGGTGGAAACAATCAAAGAAATTGGGGAGGCAACAACAACCAAGGGGTTTGGAACAATAATAACCAAGGGAATCGGGGGTCGGGCTTTCAAAGGGCCCCGATGTATCAACAACCAATCAACCCACCTCCATATCCATCACAAGGTTCTAGTTTTCCAATAATGAAATGGGACGGATTGAAAATATGTTCAAGCAAATGATGGAGAAAAATGCCGACTCCGATGCTCAATTAGCCTCCCACGACACTTCTATCCGCAATTTGGATGTTCAACTTGGCCAAATCTCTCAAGCTTTAAACACTGATCCTAAGGGGGCACTACCCAGTGATACGGTGGTGAACTCGAAGGGTGGGAACAATACGGGTCATGCAATGGCCGTAACCACAAGAAAAGGAAGAGGTGGAGTTGCAACCACATCAAATCAAAGAAGAATTGTGGATGATGATGTGTTGGTTCAAGAAGATGAAACTCCAAGTAATGTGGTTCAAGATAACGAAGAAGTGAGGATTGGCATTGATGAAAGTGTGGAGGAAACCCAAGAAGAAGTGAACCCATCTAGGGAGCACGTGATTGACATACCGGATCCGGTAGTGCAAAAGGCCAAGGCAAACATGCCAAAGCCTCCTCCTCCATATCCTCAAAGGCTTTCAAAGCAGAATAGTGAGAACCAATTCAAGAAATTTATCGATATGGTGAAGAGTTTGTCCATAAATGTGTCGTTGGTTGAAGCCTTAGAACAAATGCCGGGATATGCAAAGTTCATGAAGGATTTGGTAACAAAGAAGAGATCAACGAATTGTGAAATGATCAAAATGACACATCAAGTGAGTGTTATTGTGCACTCAATGGTTCCAAAATTGGAAGATCCCAGCGCCTTCATAATCCCTTGCACTATTGGGAGCACTGACTTTGCCAATATGTGATTTCGGGGCAAGTATCAACTTGATGGCCTATTCTGTGTTTAAAACTTTGGGAATTGGGAAACCAAGACCCACATCGATGAGGCTGCAAATGGAGGATCATATTATGAAGAGGCTATAGGGGATTATTGATGATGTGTTAGTTTTGGTTGATAAGTTCATCCTTCCAGTGGACTTTGCGATCCTTGATTGTGAGGTTGACAATGAGGTGCCTATTATCTTGGGTAGACCTTTCCTTGCTACAGGGAAGGCTCTAGTTGATGTGGAAGCCGCTGAGCTCACTTTCTGGGTGGGTGATGAAAAAGTGGTTTTCCATGTGTGAAAATTGACGAGGAAACCAAATAGCAACGAAGTTTGTTCGTTCATGGATTTGGTGATCGAAGTAATTGTTGATGATGCTAGTGCTGTGATAAATGTTGAAGATACCTTGGAAGATGTGTTTCTTAATCAGGATGAGGATGAGAAGGAACGCTTTGTGGAATGTGTCAATGCTTTACAAGGAATGGGGTCATATACTTATGAGCCCCGAAAGTTGTCCTTAGATCTTGAGAACCGGAAAAGTCCTCCTACAAAGCCCTCAATCGAGGAGCCTCCCACCTTGGAGTTAAAGCCTTTACCTTCACACCTCTGGTATGAGTTTCATGGCCCTTGTTCCACTTTACCTGTTATTCTTTCCTCTTTCTTGACTAACGTGCAGGTGGATTCTACTTTGACGGTGCTCCAAAAGATAAAGAAAGCTATAGGTTGGACATGGCGGATATTCGGGGTATAAGACCCTCCTTTTGCATGCACAAGATTATTTTTGAGGAGGATGCCAAACCCTCTGTGGAACATCAAAGAAGATTGAATAAAGCAATGCAAGAGATAGTGAAGAAGGAGATCATCAAATGGTTGGATGCCGGGGTTGTTTACCCCATTTTCGATAGCTCGTGGACCTCTCCGGTGCAATGTGTCCCAAAGAAGGGGGGCATGACTGTGATAACAAATGACAAAAATGAATTTATCCTCATAGGAACTGTCACCGGGTGATCAGTGCACATGGACTATAGGAAGCTCAACAAAGTCACTCGGAAAGATCATTTTCCACTTTTATTTCTTGATCAGATGTTGGATAGGTTGGCCGGACGTGCTTTTTATTATTTTCTTGATGGATACTCCGGCTACAATCAGATTCTTATTGCTCCTGAGGACCAAGAGAAGACCACTTTCACTTGTCCCTATGGCACTTTCGCGTTCTCGCGGATTCCATTTAGGTTATGCAATGCACCGGTGACTTTTCAATGGTGTATGATGGCTATCTTCACCGATATGGTGGAGGACTTTATTGAGGTTTTCATGGATGATTTTTACGTGGTGGGGAATTATTTTGAAGAGTGCTTGGACAAATTGGACAAGGTATTGGCAAGATGTGAGGAAACTAACTTGGTTTTGAATTGGGAGAAATGTCACTTCATGATCTAGGAAAGCATTGTCCTTGGTCAAAAGATTTCAAAGAATGGTATTGAGGTTGATAAAGCCAAAGTTGAAGTGATATCCAAACTTCCTCCCCTACATACGTGAAGAGAGTGAGGAGCTTTTTGGGTCATGCGGGGTTCTATCGCCGATTCATCAAGGATTTCTAATGTGGTAAACCCCTTGTGCAAACTTTTGGAGAAGGATGCCAAGTTGCATTTCAATGAAGATTGTATGAAGGCATTCAAATTGCTCAAGTATAAGTTGACTACTACTCCTATTATCACCGCACCAAATTGGAGCTTACCTTTTGAGCTCATATGTGATGCAAGCGATGTGGTGGTTGGAGCGGTATTAGGGAAACACATCAACAAGATCTTCCATCCGGTATAATATACTAGTAAGACCATGAATGAGGCCCAATTCAACTACATAGTGACCGAAAAAGAACTCCTCCCTATTGTCTTTGCTATGAAAAAGTTTCGCCCGTACTTGATGGGTACAAAGGTAATTTTTCACACCGACCATGCAGCTCTTCGATATTTGATGAGCAAGAAAGATTCTAAAGCAAAACTAATGCGGTAGGTACTTATTTTACAAGATTTTGATCTAGCGATTCAAGACCCCAAGAGGAGTGAAAACCAAGTGGCGGACCACTTGTCTCGGTTGGAGGAGGAGGGGCGGCCACGTGATGACCTTGGGATAATGATTCATTTCCCGACGAGCACTCCTATCCATTTCTACGACCGGGATGGCATGGTTCGCCTACTTATCCAATTATCTCGTGAGTGGCATTGTACCGAATGAGTTCTCTTCAAACCAAATGAAGAAGCTCAAACGGTATTGCCTTGACTATTATTAGGATGAGCCCTATCTCTTCCGGATTTGTACCGATGGTGTGATCCGACGATGTGTACCGGAGAAAAAACAAATGGGAATTCTTGAGGCTTGCCACTCTTCGCCATACGGTGGTCACCATGGTGGAGCACGGACGGCTACAAATTTGTTAAGTGGAGGATTGTATTGGCCTACTCTTTACAAGGACGCTAGCGATCTCGTCAAGTGTTGTGATGAATGTCAAAGGGACGGTGGGATTTCCAAGAAAAATGAGATGCCCCTCATCACCATCTTGGATATTGACATTTTTGATGTGTGGGCATTGATTTCATAGGTCCATTCGTGAGCTCATGCGGGAACACTTATATATTGGTACCTGTGGATTACGTGTCAAAGTGGGTTGAAGCCGTGGCTTTGTCCAACAATGAAGCTCGGAGTGTGGTAACATTTCTGAAAAAGAACATCTTCACAAGGTTTGGTACACCAAGGTCCGTTATTAGTGATGTGGGATCGCACTTCTGCAACAAAAATTTTGATACTTTACTCTCAAAGTATGGTCTCACTCACAAACTGTCGAACCCCTATCACCCTCAAGCAAGTGGACAGGTTGAAGTCTCAAACCGGGAGATCAAGAGCATTTTGTCAAAGGTTGTGAATGCCAACCAGACATATTGGTCGAAGAATTGATGTTCTATGGGCTTATGGGACAGGGTACAAAAAACCAATTGGTATGTCTCCGTATCAGTTAGTGTTCGGCAATGCTTATCACCTACCGATGGAACTTGAGCACAAGGTTATGTGGGCATTGAAGAAGCTTAATCTTGATTGGGATGTCGCCGCCAACTTAAGGGTGGGACAATTGAATGAGCTTGATGAGTTCAAGTTCCACGGGTATTCAAGTTCGTCCTTGTATAAGTACAAGATGAAATACCTCCATGACAAGTAAATCCGAAATAAAGAATTCAAAGAAGGCGACCTTGTGCTATTGTTCAATTCTCGGTTGCAGATGTTTTCGAGAAAGTTGAAATCGAAGTGGAGTGGCCCATTTGAAGTTGTGCATGTGACACCCTTTGGTACACTAAACTTGAAGAACAAAAATGATGAAGTGTTTAGAGTCAATGGTCACCGGNGCAGTTATTCATTTGAATTGATGGTAATCTGCGTCATGCTGCAATGTTAAATCAGGTGCTTTTTGGGAGGAAACCCATGTTTTTTTTTTTTTTTTTTTTTTTTCTTCTTTTTAGATAGGTTTTGTATTGAGCTAACTGGTTTTGAAGTGAATTGCAGGAATGAGTGTGTATTGTAGGGACTATCTGGAAAAAATTGGCCAAGTGTGGAATTTATGCGGACCGCACCAAAATTATGCGGACTGCACAGATGCTCCATGACCGCAAAATTCCTTGTGCGGGCCGCACAACCAAGAACCCAAAAATCACCAACTCTTTGAAGTTGGTTTTGCAGAAAACAGGCCAATATGCGGCCGCACACAAAAGTATGCAGACCGCACAAGGTTATGAGGCCACAATCATTTTTTTGCAGACCACAGAGCACTTTTCAACCCAGGTAAGGAGTGCGGACCGCACTCAGAATTATGCGGCCACACTCAGGTGAGTTATGGACCAACTTTGCTAGGGTATAAATAGGGATTTTCACCACTATTCACACTTTACGTCTCTGAACTCCCAAGCCCTAGAAAACACTGTGCAATCTTAAAATTTTTCAAAAATCACACTCAATTCATCAAGCTAGATTCTTACCTACATCACCCACTACTGGTATGTTCAATTCATGTAGATTTTTGTTCATTTTTCTCAAATTTTGTTTTTCTTTTCTTTGATTAGTTTAGTTAATTTTAGGCCTAAAAATGTCAAATGTGCTTCCAAATCATGTGGGGAGTTTCATACATGTTTATTAGAGACTGGGTGGACCACTAATCTTGCTAATTTGTGCACACCATGCTTAATCTTTGAAAATTTTGCAAGAACCCTAACTTTAGTGCCGAAACTATTCGAACTGTGCGGCTGCACACATTTTTGTGTAGTCCGCATAGTTGGAAAATAAGGTAGTGGCAGTGTTTGAAATGTGCGGACCGCACTCAAAATTTGGTGGTCCACAGAAAAAGTGTGCGGCCGCATAAAAATGTGTGCGGTCTTTACTCTAAACTTCATAAAATAAGTAATTTCAGGTTTGGAATTTTGCGACTGCACTCAAAATTGTGTGGTCCGCACATGAGGATATGCGGACGCACTCACATTTATGCGGTTCGCACTCCAGGTTGTGTGGGCGCACTTCAAAATTGTGCGGTCTGCGGCCGCACTCAAAATTTTGCGGTCAACACTGCCTCAGTGCTGACTATTTGTCTGCAACTGTTCTTCCATTATTTTTCTTGATTTGAATTCAACTGACATATGTAACTTGTATTGCAGACGATGGTAAGATCCCGTGGTCTAGGAGATTCATAAGAGGGGAGAGGTGATTCCTCTCGAGGCAGGGGTAAAGGCACTTACCCTCTGGGGATACAATCAATAACCGTTTCCAAGAAGACGACCACCGGTAGAGGGAGGGCCATGAGGCCTTCAGAATCCAGCTCTTATGAACCATCAAGGGAAGCCTCCGAGGGTAACTCTATGGAGGTGCCTAAACCCCAGTCCCATCTACCACAACTTGTTGGGTGCTATCGATTGCGCAATGAGTCTACAGACAGTTCTTCTGCTGATTCAGATGCAGAAAGCCAGGGGTTTGAGCCCTCCTCTTCACCTACTCCTCCGGCACCTATTTTGATGTAGATGATGATGACTTCCCGGATGACGGTACAAGGGGAGACACTCAAGTGGGTGGTCTTGATAGGACAAAGAAGAAGGAGATGTGGGAAGATAGATTTGTCATCCTGTCAGCTTTCAACAGATTCTGGGAATTGTGGCCAATGAGGTCGCTTACACTTGAGTGAGAGTTCTTGATAAAGGATTTGGACATTCACAATCCAAATTTCCTTTGGAAATTTAGGGAGAGACAGGGATGAAAGTGGTTCACCCACAGTGTTTTAGATGCAAATGAGCACCTGGTCAGGGAGTTCTACGCAAATGTAGCCCATATCAAGGCGGGAACACAAGTGACGAAAGTGAGGAATTTGAAAGTTCGTTTTGATGCCTTTGGTTTGAATGCCTATGTGGGTTTTGAGCAAGTGGAAGCGGTCCAGTATTTGGAGAAGTTATCTTTGGGTGAAGCAGCTCGCCCTTGGCTAGCTGAGATTTTGGCTGCCCTAGGACCACTACAACCATAGATCACAACAGGAATTCCTATCCTCCGGGCCACCTTCAACTTCGAAGCTAAAGGGTGCCAAACCTTTGTGTGTAACAAGATTGATCCAAGATTGAATGAGAACCTCCTCCGACTTCCTCGAGTTGTTCTGGTAGCTTCTATAATGGTGGGGTATTCGATCATTGTGGGTGCCATCATGTCAACCAAAATCACATTGGCGGTCCAAAAGAATGAAAATTCCTATCCCTTTTCGAACACCCTCACAAAGTACTTCAATGATGCAGGTAGAGCGAAGGACATATGACACAAAGGTAAAAGCTAAGAGGCCTTTTTCTTGGTATGACTTGCAGGGTGCGGACAACCCAAAGTTCAAGGGGAAGGACACTACCACAGTTGGCTAGTTTGACGAGCCAGCAATGGTAGGTTCAGAGGTTGCTGCTGAGCCATCTATAGCTCCAATGCCTTCCACAGCAGCCAGACCTTCAACCAGGACAGCCGCCATGCCACCACCTTCCTCCAGGCCAACTAGTTCAGTTCTAGTGCCATCCTCTTCCACCTATCCTCTCACTGCGTTGCGACTCTTCCAGACTTTAGCAATCCTTAACAACTGGCTGCAGACAACCACTTCTAAGTTGTCTAACATATCTAGTACTGTTGCAGCACAGTCCTTTACTCCAGCAGTGTCACAGGTACCTGCATCAGTGGAGGAAACATTGAAGAAGATTCTGGACAACCAGAAAACTATCATGGACACTCTAGTATCTCATGGGGGTGCCATTGAGGAGTTGTCCAAGCAAGTGAAAAAGATTAGAAAGTCCCAGGCATCGAAGAAGACAATGGAGAAGTTGATACATGAGGTGAAGAAGTTAGCAGTAGCAGGTGACTTGCCATTTGACTTACTGATGGAGTCAGGACCATCAGTACTAGCTGATCCAGCAACACCATCAGCAGAGGCATCAGTTGGCCAGTCTGATGAGCCAGATCTAACTGCCGCCACTGCTGAGGAGATGTTACAGCTGCTCACCAACCCTGTGGGCCCTCAGCCCAGAGATGATGATATACAATTAGAGGAGACCGAGGGTGGTGATGCTACCAGTCACCCCGAGACCACATAGGGAGTTTTCTTTACTCTCTACCCTCTTATGTTTTGATTTGCTAAGCATTGGAGACAATGCTAGTTCTTTTTCTGAGGGGTGGTCTATTTTGATATTTTGGATATTTTGATGACTGTTATAACATTTGATCACATTTTGGGCCTGTAATAACTTAAATACTCTTTTCCTTTTTTTCTTTTATCTTTATTTTCTCCCTCATTATGTATATAATCATCCCTCTTGTATATATTCATTTGCTTTACCTTCAGTAGTTTATTTTATAGCTTCTTTATTTTGCTTTCTTAATAGTATAGCTTCTTAATTACTTTATTAGCTTCTTTTTGATTTGTTATCTTCTTCTTATATTTTAGTGAACAATAAGCCTTTGATTTTCTTAATGCCACGGTTCTTTCCAAAGGTGGGTCTTGTGTGAACCAGGTGGCTCTTTCCAACGATGGATGGCGTGACAACCTTCTTAAGGGATTGAGTCAATTTTTGATGTTTAGGTAAAAACAAGTAGTTTTAATGAATAAATAAGGGCCGAGCATGTTTCACTTGGTACCAACACACCTAATTATGCGCTTATGGTTAAAAACAAGTTTTTTTTAAGAAATTGCTCTAGTTAGTTACCTTGTGAATCTTGTGTTGACTTAGGCAATTATCAGATGGTTTAGTTGAACCATTAGAGATTTTTAATCTTGAATGTGGTTGTTGTGATCCCTCGACACTGTTCTCTTTAACAATCCGGTTGTGTGAGAGGTGAGGTATATTTTTACAAGTCCAAGTACCAATGTGAATGGTCTAGAACTTGCCTCGAATGTGTTTCTAGGCGAAATTCTAAGTTAGCTTAGCTTGAGAAGTGATTGAAGGCTCTCCTTGGACCATTTTGAAACCTTCCATGGCCCACCAATGATATCATCCTTAGTAAAACCTTTTGAGCCTAAATCCTTTCTATTCAATAATCACATTACAAGCCTTTAACCGTTTTATAGTGACTCTCTCTTGGCACCCGACTTTTCTTTAGCACTCATGTGATCAAATGGCAAAAGCATAAGTTTGGGGGAGAGATGAGGAGTTTAAAGAAGGTTTCAAGGAACAAAAAGACAAAAGAAATGAAGAAGAGGAAAAGCCAAAGAAAAAGAAAGGAAGAACAAAAGAAAAACACAAAATGAAAATGAATAATGTGAAAGGGTTGAAAAGATGCAAAAGAAAGCAAAAGTGCAAAGCATGTGGAAAGCAAAGAAGGAGATTGTGAATAAGCATGACAAATAAAGAGTGATGTCAAGTCTATATAATCCCCCTAAGGGAAAAGAAAATGACTCAAGAGTCGACAAAGTATGATCCAACAAGAGAATATGAAGTGCTAAAGGAAAGATAAACTGATTCCAATCCGATAGTACCCTCCTTAATTCAAAAGCCTTCATTACATGCCGAAAAAGCCCTGGCTGATTTCAAGCCGAGCAAGCTTACGTTAGTGGTAATCTACATAAGGGGAAATCATATGGTACTTAGAGCCGGGCTTGTGACATTCTTTTGAGAGTGATGAGCGAGTCTTCCACGAGTCATTATTTTGAATTCTTCATTCGTGAGTAAGATGAGCTTCCAAAGAGTATAGGAGGAGGAGTTTGGGATCCACAGTTACTTGCATGAATGTGTGAGCTTCCTTGATGAACAAAGTTTACCCTTGATTCTCAAGCGTCACATTAGAGCCAGTTGTGCTTCAACATTCAAATCATAGGCTTGTTAATGATTCATGAGCGTGTGGGTAATTATTGGTCCCAATTGATTTGTGTTTGACTCAACTTAAGGCAGCTGAAATATCCCTTTTTCTAATTGAAGTGGGAATTACCTTAATTGCTTGAGGACAAGCAAAAGCTTAAGTTTGGGGGAGTTGATAAGTAGGGATTTTGACCACTTATTTTCTCTCTTTTACTTACGTTTTAGCTAAAAAATGCTTAAAGGTATTCCCAAGAACTAATGAAATGAGCTTTCTTCCAGGAACAATGGGAAATGAGACAAAGAAATGAAAATCAACTCAAAAAGGAGTTAAACTCGGACAAGGCAAAAATACTTATAGTGCGGACCGCACAATACTGTGTGCGGCCGCAAATAATGAAGAAGCCCTATCAGATTAGCTTCAGAGTATGCGGACCGCATAATTTTGGTGCGGCTGTAGAAGAGAGATTTAGAGAGTTGGAATTTTGGGCAACTGAAGATATGCTGACCGCACCATTATTGTGCGGCCGCAGGACAACAAGTGCGTTCACACTCACTACTATGCGGCCCGCAAACTACCAGAATCAGAGAGTCTTGAGTGAAGCTGTGTGGACTGCACTATTATTGTGCGGCGGCAAGATTCAATGGTGCGGCCACATTCATAATTACGCGGTCCGTAGAAGAAGGTCCAAGTCCCA
Source organism: Nicotiana knightiana (assembly GCA_005239525.1). Taxonomy (NCBI): domain Eukaryota; kingdom Viridiplantae; phylum Streptophyta; class Magnoliopsida; order Solanales; family Solanaceae; genus Nicotiana; species Nicotiana knightiana. The sequence continues at coordinate 125,649 of ML414414.1, read as the reverse complement.
GTCCAAGTCACGTGTGCGGCTGCAGTCAGAAATGTGCGGTCTGCACAATTAGATGAAGTGCGCCCGCATCTCACTTTTATGCGACCACAGAAGGCCAAGTTGACCACTAAAGCTCACAGTGCGGACAATCAGAATTATGCGGCCGCACAACCTCCGCAAGGGCATTTTTGTTAGATATTTTCAGCTTTGCATAAATATAACTTTTTGTCATTTTTAGGTTAAGTTGTATCAATGTAGTGCACCTGAGCCATTTTCTTTACTATTTTGAGTAATTTTGTACTAGATTAGCTTCCAAACATTAGATTTTCTTTCTATAATTAATGATTATGCATTCTATCTTAGTTTCTTCTTGTATTTCTTCGTTTTCTATGAGTAACTAGTATGGATACTTAATGGGTTATTGATTTAGGGCTTGTTTAAGGTTGAGTATATGTTATTTGGACTTTTTATTTCTTAAATTCTAGAATTAATGGTTAAAAACATTGATTCATGCGTATTTGACCTAGTCTCTACTTGAGAAAGAGAGACTAAGTCTAGGAAAACTTGGCTAACTAGGAATTCGGGTGAAATCAAGAAATAGAAAGCCCCAATTACAGGGTTGAACCTAGATATAGTAAGACCCAGCTAGAGCATTTATCACTTGCTTTCTGAAATACCCATTTGGACTTGAGAAATACAAATCGAGGAAAGTCACTCAAACTACCGAGAGGTATAGAGTGAGTAATTGAGTGTGATTTCTATAATGTATCTCGATCAACCAAATATGCCCTAAAGCTTTAAATCCGTTAGGTAACCAACTAGGTGGAAGTCTCAACCCTAGATCCTTTCATCATTTGACAAACTACCAAAACCAAAGATATTGTCTCCTTGTTTTATAATTGTAACCAATAGCTCAAAGTAGAAGTAGAAACAACAAACAAGAATGTGGAAGAGTAATTTAGGACGTATCATACAATTAAACTAAATATATACCTTATCCCAATTCTAACTTCCTATGGATTCGATCCCGACCTACGTTGGGTTTTATTATTGCTTCGACCGCCTCACTACCTATTTGTGGTGTGAGTTTGGGAGAGATCAGCTCTGCTCAAGTGGAGGGCATATCGGCTGACTCTGCAGCTACCATCAATGGATCATCAGACTGGCATACGGTGATAGTCGGCTGACCCTTTCTCTTCGAGTTGTGTACATCTATCAGAAAATACCATGAGAAGGTCTTCTTAGCCCGAACCTTCATATCAAAATATCTCAGCTCCACCCGTGCATCTGTAAGGTAATCAATGATGGTGTTGCGATACGGTTAGGAGGTATCAGCTTTCCTGGTAACCACAGACATGTTGGCTGGCATCACGACATCCACATTGATTGGGTACCCGACCATAATGGAGGCGACTAGAACTGCTCACGAAATAGGAAGGTTTGTTTAATTCTGGCACGGGTTTAGTCTGTTGCAGACAAAGGTCTGTCACCCCTTTGCGTCGAAGTTTAGAGTGTTCCGCTGAATAGGAACCCCTTTTGTGATCTATGGTGGTGGTGACCCCGGAGCTGCAAGAATCTCAACTAGCCATGGGTGAGCTGCATCTCCCATCGCCAACTTCTCCAAGTACCATGCATGCTCAACATCCTCAAACCCCAAGTAGGAGTTCAGTCTGTGCTGGTCAAACCGCACCTTCAGATTCCTCAATTTGGTTACTTTGGTCCCTTTCTTTATGTGCGCCACATTGGTGTAGAAATCCTAGACCAAAATACTCCTTTGCGTCCACTACACTCTGGGTGAACCACATCCACCCTTTCCGCTCTCGGAACTGTCTCAAGACTACCAAATTGTACTTTTCAAGGTCTTTCAGTTGGAATAGTCGCTCAAGAGTGGGCGATCTCACAGGCCACCACCCACGGAAGCTAGTGATAGCAGCCAGACTGACAAACAGGTCCTCCCAGACCTCTTTATTTTTTGACCTCTCTAGGCCAGCAACTGTAGTATCACCCCTTCGACCATCATTTGGAATATCATCAACTGTAGTCGCTGGTGCTTCAGGGACAGGTGTAGAGGAGGGCTCTGAAGCTTGACTGGCACTCTCCAAACCCTCGGAGGCACTATGTGATGTGGAAGGATCATCCCGAAGCTGATACCTCCTCGGTGGCTTTGATTGGACAGCCAACTGCTCTTGAACCGAGTTTCCCTCTGATGCTTCCCGAGATGGGGCATAAGAACTAGATTCAGAGGACTCTACATGTTTTCCTCAGTCGGCTGTAGCCTTCTTGGTGATTATCTTTTGGAGGGCGAGGGGTAAAGTACTTTTTCCTCGGCCTCTAGAAGGTTCACCCCTCCCCGTTGAAGTATCTCCGCGGCCTCGAGATATAACCATTTTCTATAACAGGAAACAACATGTGTCAGTTGTAATTCAAGTGCAAACTGACATTGAATACACAGTGTAAAACATGCTTGTAGGGTATGGGAGTGCGGTCCGCACAATTATAAGTGCGGACGCATGAAGGGCATTACAGATAGCATAATTTGATCTTGTGGTCGTAGAACTGGATCTGAGATCCACACAATTGTTAGTGAGATCGCAGAACTAGAGTACAGTTCGCACATTTCTATCACAGCCACACATCATATTCACAAAAATTCCAACACTCAGAAGACATAGATAGGGCTATTTTACGACCGGGATGGGATTTCTGCGGTCCGCACAATTTTCAGTGCGACTGTAGAATCATGCTTGACCAATTAACCCTAATCTCAACTTCTACAGACTGCACAACTTCTTGTGCAGCCGCAGATTTCAAAACATTTACTAGCAGAGTTTCTAGGGCTAACAATTTTTTCACTAATTTGACATGGTATTAACATTTAGGCATGGAAATCAAGTTACCCATTCCCCATAGAGCAATTATAAGTTGACCCACTACAGCTTAAACCCCACATGGTTGTAAAATTGAAATCTACTAACAAATGGCCTAAAACAACATAACAAATTATAAATTAAACTAAAAAATTGAAAATTTTTACGAGTAATTAAAGCATACCAGATATGAAGTATTGCAAATGAGTGATCATAGATGTTCATTGTATGTGGCAGATATTCAGCAGCTATTTTCAATGTTTTAAAATTTTGAGTGCTCAGAGAGGGGAAAAAGTGTATAGTAACCCTATATTTTCTATTTATATAGGACGGGCTTACTAAGGGACAAAGATGATGGGTGAGGTTGCAAAATTCCTCCTGTGGTCCACACTCTGTTACCTGGGGCTCAAAAGCTCTTGCTGATCTGCGGTCTGCAAAAATTTTTGTACGGCCGCAGATTTTTGTTGCAGACCGCATATTTTGGTATGATTCCGCACTTTGTCTATTTATCTGACAAACCAAACTTCATAGAGTTTGCATTTTCCCTTTTCAATTTGTGCCGGTCCGCACTTGTAACGAACCAGCTGGTCGTTTCGTGAGATTATCCCCGTTTTCCCCGTTTCTGCTTTATCATATGTTATGTCACGACCCAAAATCCCTAAGGTCGTGATGGCGCCGGACAACATTGTCAGGCAAGCCAAATTATTAATTAAATAAATTTCCAGTTTTAACATTTATGAAAAATATTTTCTTTCACTTTATTACATATTAACCAAATAAAAATCTGTTAAGAAAAATAATGGTTTAAAGATTACACTTAAGCAACTATATCCCAACACATCCCAGAACCTGGTGTCACAAGTACATGAGCAATTTCTAAGAATTTATACAATTATTACAAAGCCCGTCCAAAACACAAATTGGACAAGGAAATTTAGAAATGAAAATCAATACAGTACGAGGGAGACTCTGTCAGCTGCGGATCGCCTCCGGATGATGCAGCTCGCCTAAGTCTCCGAATCCTCCACATTTGCTATGAAAGTACCTGTGCAATAAAAATGCACAACAAATGTAGCATGAGTACAAAAATAATGTGTACTCAGTAAGTCGCCCGCCTAACCTCAGAGTGGTAGTGACGAGAGGTCAAATTAGACACTTGCTAAAAGTCAATTTAGAATATTAAGTATGACACTAAGCATGATTATTATAGGCAATTTATTAAAATCAGGATTAAATATTTTCAACTCCGTTCACGTTTAACACTTTATATCTTCGTCATATTAATAATAATTAATCAACATGGGTGATTTAACCAAATACCAATTAATCGACGGGATGGAACAACTTCTTCCAAAATCTTTCTAATAACTTTAATCTCTGTCATTTCAATTGACAACTTAATATTTCAGGCCAGTAATCAGGCAAAATCATAGGAACTACGCAGTAAATATCATGCGCAAGCAATGGCGAGGGTCGAACGGCGCGGACCAACAATAATAAAATGTGCACAGCCGAAGGGTCGAACGGGTCGAACGGCTCGAACCATAGATGCATCTATCTACCCCGCTCGCGAATCGATCATGAGACGCGGTTAAAAATAATAAGGCTAGCCTGCTCGCGAACCATACCTGCGACTCAGGTGCTCATATGAATACACACAAATGCAGGGTCATCCTGCTCGCGAATCATACATGCGACTCAGGCACCCAAAGTTACACATATCCACATAATAAATCCGTATTTTTTCAAGAAAGCAATTTTTCTGAGGAAAGTGGTAAAAATCCTTATTAAAGGAACATCAAATATAGTTTTTAAATCTTTTTTTTGAAACTCATTTGTCAAGTCTAATGATATTCCATAATACAACCCTACCAGGTACACAATTATCCACAGAGGAAATCAATTCTTTTTCTAGATGAATAGGAAAATGGACTCTAGTCTTCTTTAGATATTCAATTACGATTTCGATTATATTAGCTGTTTAATATTACAGGCAGGATTACAGGTACAACACGTAAGGCATGCTAGTGGGTCCTAGACTACCCGGACATGGCATAATAGTAGCTACGCACGGACTCCCGTCACCTCGTGCGTACGTAGCCCCCCGAATATAATAGCATATACTTAATTAATTCAACTAGGGGGACAATTCCCCCTCACAAAGTTAGAAAGGAGACTTACCTCGCTTCGAAATTTCCATAACCGACCTCCAAGCCCTTCCGATGACTCCAAACGGACGCACAACGCCCCAAAAACTATCCAAACAACGACAACCCAATGAAGATATACTCTAATATTTGTAACAATTCCAAATTATATAATTTCCCAACTCTGTTTAGTATAATGACCAAAATGCCCTCGGGCCCACGTGCCCGAAATCCGAAATTTCTTGAAGATATATTCTACCCATAGCCTTACTAACTCAAATATACAATTTACTCAAATATTCATGCTCAATTCGTGGCTAAAAATCCAATTTTTTATTTTCTAGGTTTCTTCAATATTTCCCATATTCCTACCAATTTCCATGCCTAATCTATGCATATAATCTTGTATTTAACTTAGAGGCATGAAGGAGTTACTTACCTTGACATTGCATGAAGGAAATCCTCTCTTTGAAGCTCCCAAAATCGCCTAAGCCCAAGAAGAAATGAAGACAAATGAACAAAAATCCTTGTTTTAAAACATTCTGCCCAGGCCGATTTTCGCACCTGCGGTCCCCTTATCGCACATGCGCTTGCGCAGGTGCGTCCAAATCTCCCGCACCTGCGGCCTCCTTGCCTTCAGCCAAATATCGCACATGCGGTGCCCTTAGCCACACCTGTGGCCAAATCCTCGCAGGTGCGGATCACACCAGATGACAACAATTCCAGCCTTCTTCAAACTCTCAACTTGATCCGTTAACCACCCGGAATCCACCCGAGGCCTCTGGGACCCCGTCCAATCATACCAACCTGTTCCAAAACATAATGCGGACTTGTTCGAGGCCTCAAATCACATCAAACAACATCAAAACCAAGAATCGCACTCAAATCCCAACTTTATGAACTTAGAATTTTCCAGCTTCTACATCCGTGCCGAAACCTATCAAATCATACCCGATTGATCCCAAATTTTTCACACAAGTCATATTCCAGATTACGGACCTGCTCGAACTTCCGAAATTGCATTCCGACCTCGATATCAAAACTTCCACTTGCGGTCAGATTTCTCAAAACCCTCAAATTTCTATCTATAGCCAAATGACATCAAAATGACCTACGGACATCCAAATTCACTTCCGATCGCACTCCCAACTCCAAAATCACCATACGAAGCTATTCCCTGGCTCGGAAGCCCAAACGGACATCAACAACACTGAAATGCACTTCAAGCCCAAATTTATGAAATTCTTCTAAAATGCTAACTTCCATAATATACGCCGAAACGCTCTCGGGTTATCCAAAACTTGGTCCATACATACACCCAAGTCCAAAATTATCATACGAACCTGTAGGAACCTTCAAATCCTGATTCGGAGGTCGTTTACTCAAAATTCCAATCTTAGTTGATTCTTCCAACTTAAGGCTTCTGAAATGAGAATTTTCTTTCCAAATAAACTCTAAACTTCTTGAAATTCAATTTCGAGCACGCCCTCGGGTCATAATACCTGAAATGAAACCGCTCATGGCCTCAAATCACTGAACGATGCGTTAGAGCTTAAAATAACCGGTCGGGTCGTTACATGTTGCTTAGCCTATTTATGTTGTGTTGGGTTGGTTGGTTCGGGTTCAGAGTGGTCGTGGTTAGATCAGAGACACTTAGTCTCTTAAATTAGTTTAATAGTTGAAAAAAGTTAATTGGGAGTTGACTTATTGGTAAACGACCTCGGAATGTGGATTTTATGGCTCGGATAGCTTTGTTAGGTGATTTGGACTTAGGAGTGTGTTCGGAATGAAGTTTTGATGTCCGGAGTAGAATTAGGCTTGAATTGGCAAAAGTTAGTTTTTGGTGATTTCTGGTCGGCAGTTGAAAATAGACTATCGGGGTCGGAATAGAATTCTGAGAGCTGGAGCAGGTTCGTAATGTCATTTTGGATATGTGTGCAAATTTTAAGGTCAATCGGATGTGTTTGGGATAGTTTCGACATCTTTGGTGAAATTTAGAAATTTCAAAGTTCATAGGCTTGAATTTGATGTGATTTTGGTGTTTTTGCATTGTTATGGTGTTTTGAAGGCTCGAATAAGTTTGAATGATGTTATGGGATATGTTAGTTTGGTTGAGGTCCCGGGGACCTCGGTTGTATTTCGGATGCTCAAACGGGCACTTTGGTCTTTGGGAGATTGCTGGTTTTCTGGTATTTTATCAGCAGTGGTTTGTTCATTGTGATCGCGTGAGTTCATCTGCGATCGCGTAGACTAAAGATTGAGGCAGGAAGATTTGTTTTATGCGATCGCGTAATAAGGTTTGCGATCGCATAGGTTGGGAAGCCAGAGCAGTGTGGTCGCATGAGGTGCATTGCAATCGCACAGTGGGCGCGTGTGGCAGGGGGTGTTTGGTTACTCTATGTGAATGCGGTTGGGTGGACGCGATCGCATAGAGAGAGGAGAGCTAGTGCTTCGCGAGCGCATCCCTGGTGACGCGAACGCACTGAAGAAAGATATAGTGTTGGGCAGTGTTTTATAAAAGCCCTTTCTTATGAATTTTAGTCTATTTTCCTCCATTGTTGAGCGGGTTTGGAGCTCTTTGAGAAGGTTTGAAGAGGAAATCGAAGGGAATCACTTGGAGGTAAGATTTTCGACTTCATAACTCGATTCTATGTTGTTTTTTAAGTAATTAAACCAGAAATTAGTTGGATTTAAACCCAAAATTGGGGAGGTTAAGTGCATGAGAATTGGAAATTTCTTTTGATGATTTGAGTGGAAAATTGTTGTCTTATTTTGGTGTTCTTGGTATGTATAAAATCGTGGGAAGATGAGGATTCTTGTGATGTAAATTTTATAAAATTCTGAGACGTGAGCCTGGTGCTCGGGTTTGGCCAATTTCCGGAATTGTGCCTAATTTTGATAGTTTTCGATTGGGGTTCGTCTCCCTAGCGTATTTTGATGTTATTGATCTGATCTGTGATAGACTCGGAAAATTTGGGAGCCGATTCGAGGGGCAAGAGAACTGCAGAGTAGTTTTTGGGCTGTTTTGACGTAAGTAACGATTGTAACTCTAAACCTGAGGGTATGGAACCCCGGTATTTTATATTGTTTTGGTAAATGAGTTGACACACATTCTAGGTGACGAGCGCGTGGGCATGCACCGATAGGGATTGTGACTTGATCCATCCTGTAGCGACTACTAAGCCGCATATTCGATTCGAAACCTTACGACATCCTGTATTTTAGAAATTTATACTTCGTTATGGCCTGTGAGCCATGTTTAGGGCCTTGTGCCGACCTGTTTAGACCCTCAGAGGTAATTTTACACAATTCTCACACTATCCTGATAGAACAATTGTAAACTCAGTCATGTTTTCTACTTGTGGCTATTTTTACTGTTATCATACTATTTTAAAACTCTCAGAGGTATTTTGGGCTAAGTCCCGTGATTTGAGATGAATTGCCCGAATGGCTTGTGAGGATGACTGAGTGAGGATGAGAGCCGAGTATGTGAGGATACTTATAGATCGGGCTGCACGCCGCAGCAATATACATTATATATGGATCGGGCTGCACGCCGCAACAATATACCTTTGGGCTGTAGGAGCCCCTCCGGAGTCTGTACACCCCCAGTGGGCGCAGTCGACTATTACATAAATCGGGTTGCACGCCGTAGCAATATACATATTGGATCGGACTGCACACCGCATCAGTGTATATATATGTATGTATGTATTGGATCGGGCTGCCCGTCGCAGCAGTTGTGTGCATTCATGGGACTTGTTGAGTACGAGTGTTTAGTGTGAGCATGAGATACTGATAATGGAGTCACGAGTGACTGAGAGACTTGCCCGAGAGGCTTATTTGTGAGTGATATTGTGCCCGAGGGGCTTATATTGTATGAAACTACTGTTTTCACTCTTCTTTACACTGAGCCTCTGATGGTAATGTTGGACAAATGTTTTTATACGAGATTTTAAATGGAAAACTGGAGTTTTATGAAATATTCGGAATGTAGATTCCTGGATTGATTTATTTATTTCCACTGTTACTTATTATATGGATTTACATGATTTATAAATGCTCGTCACTACACTCAAGTTTTCAGTTACTTTGATTACTTACTGAGTTGGCGTACTCACATTACTCCCTGCACCTTTGTGTGCAGATCCAGGTACCAGACCATCTCACTAGTCGATTTTCGGACGTGCTTGGAGTTTGTTCGACGATCGAAGTAGCTGCTCAGCGTCCCCAGCTCACCTTCTTTCCTTTCCTCAGTTCATGGTTTTGTCTTTTTTACTTCAGTCTTTTGTATTAACAAGTCACCTTATTGTACATAGTATTTATAGTCCTAGATGCTCATGACAGTTGACTCCAGGTTTTGGGGTAGTGTATAAATTGTTTATCTCATTTTGCTGTTTTAAAATCTGCTAGTTTTGGGAAATTATGAAATATTATGATAGTCTGTAATGGTTGGCTAGCCTAGTTCAATGATAGGCGCCATCATGGGTGGCTTAGGATTTGGGGTCGTGACAAGTTGGTATCAGAGCCTAGGTTACATAGGACTTACCGGTCATGACCAGGTTTAGTAGAGTCTTGCGGATCAGTACGGAGACGTCTGTACTTATCTTCGAGAGGCTGTAGAACCCTTAGGAACAATCTCATTTTTCTTGAATTTTGTCGTGCCATTTTGTTGATTCTGGAAATCTAAACTTCTGTTGTTTCATTCTCTCATAGATGGTGAGGACTCACGCTACCGATCAAGGTGATCAGCCACCAGCTAGACCAACGAGGGGTCGAGGCCGTGGTAGAGGTAGGTTGGCCAGCCCGTGCGGCAGCCAGGGCAGTACCAGTTGATCCCCCTACTATTCAGGAGCAGATCCCCGCCGAAGATACTCCAGCGGGACAGGCTCAAGCACCGGCAGTGTCTATTGTTATTCCAGGTCTTCACGAGACCTTGGCCCAGATCTTGACAGTATGTACCACCCTTGCTCAGGCAGTTGCTGCATCTTCTACTGCCGCTACTTCTCAGGCTGGGGGAGGCAGTCAGACTCCAGTTGCCCGGACACCTGAGCAGGTCACTCATGGCCATCAGACACCGGGGGCGGTTCCAGCCCAGCCAGTTGCTCCAGTTCAGGACTTTGTGGTTCAAGCTATGCCAGATCATGAGCAGCATAGGCTGGAGAGATTTAGTAGACTTCAGCCTCCGACATTCAGTGGTTCTGAGGGCGAGGATGCCCAGGGTTTTCTGGATAAGTGTCAGAGGATGCTTCGAACTGCTGGGATTCTAGAGACCAATGGGGTCTCGTTTGCTACTTTTTAGTTTTCTGGTGCTGCTTTCACTTGGTGGGAATCTTTTGAGAGGCGTAGGCCTGTTGGTTCAACACCCCTCACCTGGCAGCAGTCCTCCACTATCTTCTTGAAGAAGTATGTACCCCAGTCTCACAGGGAGGAGCAGCGTGGGCATTTTGAGCAGCTGCGTTAGGGGGAGCTGTCAGTGATGCAGTTTTCGAAATTGGCTTGTCATGCCACCGAGTTGGTCCCTACTAATAGGGAGAGGATTAGGAGGTTCGTGGATGGCCTCACTTAATAGCTCCGCCTTTTCATGACTCGAGAGAGAGTATCAGGTGCTACCTTCGAGCAGGTTGTTGATATTACTCGAGATATTGAGTCAGTTCGCTGCCAGGAGCGGGAAGAGAGGAAGGCAAAGAGGCCTCGTGGATCGGGTAATTCTAGTGGTGCTCCTTTCAGGGGGAAAATTCAGCATGGTAGAGGTCGTTCGTTCAGGCCTCCTTAGTCAGTCCGCCCAGCCTATAGTGGTGCATCTTCGGGGCATGGTCCCGGCGTTTCTCAGCCAGGCCGTTATTTATTCGGTGCCCTTTCAGCCCAGAGTGTAGCTCGAGCACCATCAGTTTAGGGTTCCTCTATGCATGGTTCTTCTGGTGGCTATTCTGGTGCCAGGGGTTCCTTTCAGTCCCCGTCTCCAGCTCCGAGGAGTTGTTATGAGTGTGGAGAGTTCGGGCATATGAGGAGGCAGTGTCCTCATCTTCTTGGAGGTCCATCTCAGCTAAGGATCCAGCCTTCGACTTCAGCTCCAGTTACTTCACCACCCACCCAGGCAGCCAGGGGTGGCATTCAGTCAGCTAGAGGTCGCCCTAGAGGGGGAGGTAGAGCAGGTGAAGGTCAGGCCCGTATGTATGCGTTTCCAGCCAGGCCAGATGCAATGGCGTCCGATGAAGTGATCGCAGGTATTGTCTCAGTCTATCACCGAGATGCTTTGGCTTTATTTGACCCTGGTTCTACATATTCCTATGTTTCATCATATTTTGCCCATTTTATGGACATGCCCCGTGAGTCCTTAGTTACGTCGGTTCATGTGTCGACTCCGGTGGGCGATACTATTATTGTGGACCGTGTGTATTGATCGTGTGTGGTATCTATTGGGGGTCTGGAGACCCGAGTGGACCTACTGTTACTCAGCATGGTCGATTTTAATGTGATATTGGGAATGGATTGGTTATCTCCGTGTCATGTTGTTATTGATTGTCACGCTAATACCGTGACCTTAGCTATGCCAAGATTTCCGAGGGTTGAGTGGAGAGGTTCTTCTGAGTATGTGCCTAGCAGGGTGATTTCCTACCTGAAGGCTCAGCGAATGGTTGAAAGGGGATGTTTATCGTATTTGGATTTTGTGAGGGATGTTAGTGGTGAGACTCCTGCTATTGATTCGGTTCATGTGGTCCGTGACTTTCCGGACGTGTTTCTTGCAGACCTGCCAGGCATGCCACCTGACAGGGACATTGATTTTGGTATTGACTTGGTGCCAGGCGCTCAGCCTATTTCTATTCCACCTTATCCTATGGCACCAGCGGAGCTAAAGGAATCAAAGGAGCAGCTTCAGGAACTCCTAGATAAGGGGTTCATTCGGCCTAGTGTGTCACCTTGGGGTGCACCGCTGTTGTTTGTGAAGAAGAAGGATGGTTATATGCGTATGTGTATTGATTATCGGCAGCTGAGCAGGGTTACGGTGAAGAACCATTATCCCTTGCCTCGTATTGATGACTTGTTTCATTAGCTGTAGACTGCTTTCAAGACTACATATGGTCATTATGAGTTTCTGGTTATGTCATTCAGGATGACTAATGCCCCAGCAGCCTTTATGCATTTGATGCACAGTGTATTCCGGCCTTATCTGGATTCTTTCATCATCGTGTTTATCGACGATATCTTGGTGTATTCCTAATCTCGGGAGGATCATGAGCAACATTTGAGAGTTGTGCTTCAGACATTGAAGGAGAAGAAATTGTATGCAAAATTTTTGAAGTGTGAGTTCTGGCTTGATTCAGTAGCGTTCTTGGGGCACGTGGTGTCTAGTGAGGGTATTTAGGTTGATCCGAAGAAGATAGAGTCGGTGCAGAGCTGGCCTAGACCATCATCAGCTACCGAGATTCGCAGTTTCCTTGGTTTGGCAGGGTACTACCGCCGTTTCGTAGAGGGATTTTCATCTATTGTAGCACCTATGACCAGACTGACCCAGAAGGGTTCTCAGTTCAGGTGGACTGAGGAGTGTGAGGAGAGATTTCAGAAGCTCAAGTCAACTTTGACTACAACTCCAGTGTTGGTTTTGCCTACGGGTTCAGGTTCCTATACAGTTTACTGTGATGCCTCGAGAGTTGGCCTTGGAACAATTTTGATGAAGGACGGTAGGGTGATTGCCTACTCGTCCAGACAGTTGAAGGTGCACGAGAAGAATTATCCAGTGTACGATCTTGAGCTAGAAGCTATTGTCCACGCCTTGAAGATTTGGCGTCATTATTTATATGGAGTGCATTGTTAGATTTTCACTGATCACCATAGTTTGCAGCATCTGCTTAAGCAAAAGGATCTGAATTTGCGTCAGAGGAGATGGTTGCAGCTTCTCAAGGATTATGACCTCACTATTCTATATCATCCGGGGAAGGCCAATGTAGTGGCCGATGCCCTGAGTCGCAGAGCAGAGAGTTTGGGGAGTCTAGCCTACCTTCCAGTAGCAGAGTGACCATTAGAACTTGATGTTCAGGCTTTAGCGGGTTAGTTCGTGAGATTGGATCTATCACAGCCCCCGCAGGTATTGGCTTGTGTAGCCTCCAGATCTTCTCTTTATGATCAGATTAGAGCTTGCCAGTATGATGATCCACACTTGCTCGTTCTTCAGGATAGGGTCCGTCGCGGTGATTCCAGGGACGTGGTTATTGGTGATGATGGGGTCGTGAGGATGCAGGGCCGGATTTGCGTGCCCAATGTGGATGGACTTCGAGATTTGATTCTAGCTGAGGCCCATAGTTCACAGTATTCCATCCATCCGGGTGCCGCAAAGATGTATCAGGATCTGAGGCAGCATTATTGGTGGAGGCAGATGAAGAGGGATATTGTTTAGTTTGTGGCTCGATGTCTCAACTGTCAGCAGGTCAAGTATGAAGAGACTAGGTGGATTGCTTCAGAGATTAGATATTCCGGAGTGGAAGTGGGAGCGGATTACCATGGACTTCGTAGTTGGACTCCCACGAACTTCGAGGAGGTTTGATGCTATATGGGTTATCGTGGATCGGCTGACCAAGTCCACTCACTTCATTCCTGTTGGTACTACTTATTCTTCGGAGCGGTTAGCTGGGATTTACATCAGGGAGATTGTCCCGTTTCATAGGGTTCCAGTTTCTATCATTTCTGACAGAGGTACTCAGTTCACATCTCAGTTTTGGAGGGCCGTGTAGAGGGAGTTAGGTACTCAAGTTGAGTTCAGCACAACATTTCATCCTCAGACCAACGGGCAGTCAGAGCGTACTATTCAGATTTTGGAGGATATGTTGCGTGCATGTGTCATTGATTTTGGGGGTTCATGGGCAAGTTTCTGCCACTCGCAGAGTTTGCATATAATAATAGTTATCAGTCGAGTATCCAGATGGCTATGTATGAGGCTTTATCTGGTAGGAGGTGCAGATCTCCGGTTGGTTGGTTTGAGCCGGGCGAGGCTAGGATATTGAGCACAGACTTGGTTCAGGATGCGTTGGGTAAGGTGAAGTTGATTCAGGAGCGGCTTCACACGGCGCAGTCGAGGCAGAAGAGTTATCCGGACTGGAAGGTCCGAGATGTGTCTTTCATTGTTAGGGAGAAGGTGTTGTTGAAGGTGTCACACATGTTATGTTATGAGGTTCGGGAAGAGGGGAAATCCGAGTCCGGTTCATTGGGCCTTTTGAGGTACTCCAGAGGATTGGGGAGGTGGCTTATAGACTTGCCATGCCTCCCAGCTTATCGGGTATTCATTCGGTGTTCCATGTTTCGATGTTCCGAAAGTATGTTGGTGACCTGTCTCATGTTATGGACTTCAGCACGGTTCAGCTCGAGGATGATATGTCGTACGAGGTAGAGCCAGTGGCTATTTTGGGTCGTCAAGTCAGAAAGCTGAGGTCTATTGGATATAGCTTCAGTGAATGTTCAATGGAGGGGGCAGCTGGTGGAGGATTCCACCTGGGAGACCGAGCGGGAGATGCGGAGCAGATATCCTCACTTATTCGAGACTCCAGGTATGTTTCTAGACCCGTTCGAGGACGAACGTTTGTTTAAGAGGGGGAGGATGTAACGACCCAGCCGGTTGTTTCGTGAGATTAGCTCCTTTTCCCCCGTTTCTGCTTTTTCATATGTTGCTTAGCCTATTTATATTGTGTTGGGTCGGTTGGTTTGGGTTCGGAGTAGTCGTGGTTAGAATAGAGACACTTAGTCTCTTAAATTAGCTTAATATTTGAAAAAAAGTCAACTAGGAGTTGACTTATTGGTAAATGACCTTGGAATGTGGATTTTATGGTTCAAATAGCTTCGTTAGGTGTTTTGGGACTTAGGAATGTGTTCGGAATGAAATTTTGATGTCTGGAGTAGAATTAGGCTTGAATTGGCGAAAGTTAGTTTTTTGGCGATTTTCGGTCGGCAGTGGAAAATAGGCTATCGGGGTCGGAATGGAATTCGGGGAGTTGGAGAAGGTTCGTAATGTCATTTTGGATATGTGTGCAAATTTTCAGATCAATCGAATGTGTTTTGAATGGTTTCGGCATCTTTGGTGAAATTTAGAAATTTCAAAGTTCATAGGCTTGAATTTGATGTGATTTTGGTGTTTTTGCGTTGTTTTTGGTGTTTTGAAGGCTCGACTAAGTTTGAATGATGTTATGGGATATGTTGGTAGATTTGGTTGAGGTCCCGGGGGCCTCAGGTGTATTTCGGATGCTCAAACGGGCACTTTTGGTCTTTGGGAGATTGCTGGTTTTCTGGTGTTTTAGCAGCAGCGGTTTGTTCATTGCGATCGCGTGAGTTCATCCGTGATCGCGTAGAGTAAAGATTGAGGCAGGCAGATTTTTTCTATGCGATCGCATAATAAGGTTTGCGATCGCATAGGTTGGGCAGCCAGAGCA
This sequence comes from Nicotiana knightiana, assembly GCA_005239525.1. Classification (NCBI taxonomy): domain Eukaryota; kingdom Viridiplantae; phylum Streptophyta; class Magnoliopsida; order Solanales; family Solanaceae; genus Nicotiana; species Nicotiana knightiana. The sequence continues at coordinate 110,241 of ML414414.1, read as the reverse complement.
GTGCGGTCGCGTGAGGTGCATTGCAATCGCACAGTGTAGGCGCGTGTGGCAGGGTTGTTTGGTTACTCTATGCAAACGCGGTTGGGTGGACGCGATCGCACAGAGGGAGGAGAGCCAGTGCTTCGCGAACGCATCCCTGATGACCCGAACGCACTGAACAAAGATATAGTGCTGGGCAGTGTTTTATAAAAGCCCTTTCTTACAAATTTTAGTCTATTTTCCGCCATTGTTAAGCGGGTTTGGAGCTCTTTGAGAGAGTTTGAAGAGTAAATCGAAGGGAATCACTTGCAGGTAAGATTTTTGACTTCATAACTCGATTCTATGTTGTTTTCTAAGTAATTAAACCGGAAATTAGTTGGATTTAAACCCAAAATTGGGGAGGTTAGGTGCATAAGAATTGGAAATTTCTTTGATGGTTTGAGTGGGCAATTGTGGTCCGATTTTGGTGTTCTTGGTATGTATAGAATCATGGGAGGAGGAGGATTATTAAGATATAAATTTGATAAAATTCTGAGACGTGGGCCAGGGGCTCGGGTTTGGCCAATTTTAGGAATTGTGCCTAATTTTGATAGTTTTCGATTGGGGTTCGTCTCCCTAGCATATTTTGATGTTATTGATCTGATTTGTGATAGAATCGGAGCATTTGGGAGCCGATTCGAGGGGATAGAGCACTGAGAAGTAGTTTTTGGCTGTTTTGAGGTAAGTAACGATTGTAACTCTAAACCTGAGGCTATGAAACCCCGATATTTTATATTGTTTTGGTAAATGAGGTGACGCACATGCTAGGTGATGAGCGTGTGGGCGTGCACCGTTAGGGATTGTGACTTGATCCGTCCCGTAGCGACTACTAAGCCGCGTATTTGATTCGAAACCTTACGACATCCTGTATTTTAGAAATTTATACTTGTTTATGGGCTATGAGCCATGTTTGGGCCTTGTGCCGACCTGTTTAGACCCTCGAAGGTACTTTTACACTATTCTCACACTATCCCGATAGAACAATTGTGAACTCAGTCATGTTTTCTACTTGTGGCTATTTTTACTGTTATCATATTGTTTTGAAACTCTGAGAGGTATTTTGGGCCGAGTCCCGTGAGTTGAGATGAATTGCCCCAGTGGCCTATGAGGATGACTGAGTGAGGCCGAGAGCCGAGTATGTGAGGATAGTTATGGATCGGGCTGCATGCCGCAGCAATATACATTATATATGGATCGGGCTACACGCCGCAACAATATACATATTTGATCGGGCTGCACGCCGCAGCAATATACATATTGGATCGGGCTGCACACCGCATCAATATAGCGCTCGGGATGTAGGAGCCCCTCCGGAGTCTGTTCACCCCCAGTGGGTGCAGTCGACTATTATATGGATCAGGATGCACGCCGCAGTAGTGTATATATATATGTATGTTTGTATTGTATCGGGCTGCCCGCCGCAGCAGTTGTGTGCATCCATTGTACTTGTTGAGTATGACTATTTAGTGTGAGCATGAGATACTGATAGTGGAGTCACGAGTGACTGAGAGGCTTGCCCGAGAGGCTTATTTGTGAGTGATACTGTGCCCGAGGGGCTTATATTTTATGAAACTACTATTTTCACTCTTCTTTACACTGAGCCTCTGATGGTAATGTTGGACAAATGTTTTTATACGATATTTTAAATGGAAAACTAGAGTTTTATGAAATATTCAGAATGTAGATTCCTGACTTGGTTTATTTATTTCCACTGTTACTTATTATATGTATTTACATGATTTATAAATGCTCGTCAGTACACTCAAGTTTTTAGTTACTTTGATTACTTACAGAGTTGGCGTACTCACGTTACTCCCTACACCTCTGTGTGAAGATCCAGGTACCAGACCATCTCACTAGTCAATTTTTGGACGTGCTTGGGGTTTGTTCGAGGATCGAGGTAGCTGCTCAGCGTCCCCAGCTCACCTCTTTACCTTTCCTCAGTTCATGATTTTGTCTTTTGTACTTCAGTCTTTTGTAGTAACAAGTCACCTTATTGTACATCGTATTTATAGTACTAAATGCTCGTGACAATTGACTCCAGGTTTTGGGGTAGTGTATAAATTGTTTATCTCATTTTGATGTTTTAAAATCTGCTAGTTTCGGGAAATTATGAAATATTATGATAGTCTGTAATGGTTGTCTAGCCTAGTTCCATGATAGGATCCATCACGGGCAGCTTAGGATTTGAGGTCGTGACAGCACTGCAATGTTGCAGCCGCAGTTCCCTTTTGTTGTAGCAATCACAATTGTGCCGTCCACACAATATACAGGGGGTCTGCACTTTTTTTCATACTTAGCCAACTTTTAGGGCACAACTCCTGTAAGGTACACTCATCCCTACAACACACTTCAAATCTAGTTAGCTCAAAAATAACACCTATCTACAAAAGAAGAAAAGAAAAGAAAAAGAAACACGAGTTGCCTCCCAAAAGCGCATGATTTAACATCGCGGCACGACTAATATTACCATAATTTCAAATTAATAACTGCCACCACGTGGCCAACATCAACCTTTTCCAAATAATGCTTTACTCAGTGACCATTGAATCGAAATACCTTATCATTTTTGTTCTACAAGTCCAATGCACCAAAAGGTGTCACATCCACAATTTCAAAGGGACCACTACATTTAGATTTCAGCTTTCCGGAAAACATCTTCAATCGTGAGTTGAACAACAAAACAAGATCGCCCACCTTGAACCCCTTATTTCGAATGTATTTGTCATGAAGTTACTTCATCTTCTCTTTGTACAAGGACAAACTTGCATATGCATGGTACCGGAACTCATCCAATTCATTCAAATGTGCAACACGCAAGTTAGCGGCTGCTTCTCAATCAAGATTCAATTTCTTTAAAGCCCACATAGATTTGTGCTCAAGTTCTACTGGAAGATGACAAACACCAACCTGTATGGAGACATACTGATAGGAGTTTTGAAAGTAGCCCGATAACCCCCACTACAAGAAATCAACCTTATTGTGGCGACTAAAGTCGCGACAAAATCCCTTGTAGTTGCTGCTAAAAGTTATCAGTGGATACATTTGTATTGCCACAATCACAACCGCAACTGAAGGTTATGTGTTGCAACATTATAAGTCCCCGCTAAAAGATCATAGTTTGTGGCAACATAGTTGCCACAAAAGGATGAAAAAACTGCTACAAAAAATTGTTCCAAACAAGCAAATATTAGATGAGTTGCCACTATATATTCACCTTTAGTAGCGACTACGATCGCCACAAAAAATATTAATGTTCAGCGGCAAGATTATGTCGCCACTATATATTCACCTTTAGAAGCAACTAACATCGCAACAAAAAATATTAATGTTCAGTGGCAAGGTTATGTCGCCACTATAAATGTCCTTTAGTAGCGACTAAAGTCGCCAAAAAATAGTTAACCATGAAAGCCACAATATTTTCTGTAGCAACTAAAGTCGCTGCAAAAGAAATAGACCTACAGTGGTAACTTTTATATCGCAACAATTACTAATTTTTTGACAAAACTATGTCGCCACTAAAACATGTTTTCTCATCAATTATAACGATAAAATTTATATAGAGATATTCGTATCAACTGACTATCAATATTAAAGCAACCAATAATGTTTGATAAACACCAAAAGAATTTCTCAACCTGAATATTATAAATATTATCATTACTAAAACATCAATTACATATATACTACCCCGACACTTCATTGTGGATTGTAATTGTACGCATACATATCCCAAAGAAGATAAAAAAATTAAGTGCTTTGTAACTGCTCCTTGCTCAATACCATCCTTGAACCACTGTTTAAGTGCCTTGTCCCTGCTAGACAAAAGTAATATATATATATATATATATATATATATATATATGGAACATAATGAGATTTGTTATATCAAACTACTATCAAAATTCTAAGAATTTTCAATCTATGTCAAAGGAAAGCCAGAAATACGTTAAAACTATCAAAATACGTTGAATTCATATTGGTGACATAAAGGCAACTTATAACTGTCATAATCGATTTCCAAAAATTTCTCAACTTAGTGTCAGTAGAAATTATTAAGGTTGTAGGATTAATAGTTTCGCCTTAATTTCAGTTTTGATGGTCTAAGAAACAGTTGAAAGCTAATGTTCTGCAATAGGTACTAAACTAATAGACTGGAAGTTTTAATTGCATTATTCTTTGATAATATAACAGAAAACCATGCACTGTTTCTTCTCTTGCCACTAATTGTTGATTCAAATTAAGTTTATTTTGCAGTTTGACGTAACAGAGGTGAAACTTAAGAATATTGTGACAGAGGCAAACATCAACAAAAAGAAAAACAACCCAAGAACAAGACTGACAAGAATGCTGCACAACAAATATCATCAACTTATCCAACTAGAAGAAACACATGGAAGCAATCTTTCCACCTCCAATTATCAATCAGTGTTTGCACACCATTTAGCAAACCCAATGCATTCCACTACTAAAAAACTGGAGATTAACACTTAAAAAAAAACAGCAAATAATCTCAACCAAAGAACAACAATAAATAATGCCTCAGTGACATAATTCTTTACAAGGTATGATCAATCTTCAAAGAAAACCAAAGAATAATGCAATAAAATTTCAAAGCAAACAAACTTCAGAAACAAGCAAGGCTCTATTATAGACTAATAGTACATGATTTGGAAGCTATAGTTAATAAGTGGGGAGGTACTTCACAACATATTGTATATAGCAGGGGGGTGGGGGGTGATGAAGGCAGCAAGAAAGAAAACTACTTTTCATGTATGCAAATTTCTCATGCATTATTTTCAGATCTGCAGCATGTATCCATGGACCGAGAAGGAAGACGAATTGTTAAGAAGGAGCGGAACAAGTACCTGTTGTTGTTGTATTCTGGTCAAGAAACTAGCAAATTGTTCCTGCATCTTCTTGTCCATTTCTAGAGAGATTCTCTTGTCTACTTCTGCCTTTGCATGTTAACGCTCCTCTGTCAACTTCTGTAACGACCCGGTCGATCGTTACGTAGAACCTGCATTATAATTACTGTTATTGCCTTGTCATAGGTTGGTATTACTGTTATTGATGTGTTAGAGTTGGTAGGCTCGGAATCAGAATGGTTGTAGTGAAAATTTAGTCACTTAGTCTTTAAAAATAGCCTTAGAGTTGGAAAATCAACTGATAGTTGACTTATTGGTAAACGACCTCGGAATGCGTATTTTACGGCTCGGATAGCTTCTTTAGGTGAGTTGGGACTTAGAAGTGTGTTCAAAATATTTTTGTGAGGACCGGTGAAGAATTAGGCTTGAATTGGCGAAAGTTAGTTTTTGGTATTTTCCGGTCGGCAGTGGAAAATAGGCTATCGGGATCGGAATGGAATTTCGACAGTTGGAACAGGTTTTTAAGGTCAATTTGGATATGCCTGCAATATTTCAGGTCAATCGGAGTTGTTTTGGATAGTTTCGGCATCGTTGGTGGATTTTAGAAATTTCAAAGTTCTTAGGCTTGAATTCAATGTGATTTTGGTGTTTTGATGTTGTTTTTAGTGTTTCGTGAGTGCAACTAAGTTTAAATGATCATACATGATATGTTGGTATATTTGGTTGGGGTCCCGAGAGGCTCGGGATTGATTTCGGATGGTTAACAGGAAGTTCGGAGTTGGAAATTTGTAGCAAACAACTGTTGGTGTGAATTCACTGTTGTTTCCACACCTGCGGATGTTTGATCGTAGGTGCGGGCCCACAGGAGAGGAAGAAGGCTCCGCAGGTGCGAGAATTGGCCAGCCAGGGAAAAGGTCGCATATGCGAATAGGGGGCCGAACCTGCGAAGTCGCATGTGCGGAATGTGAGTCGCAGGTGCGGAGTTAGGCCGTTTAATGAAAAGTCATAGGTGTGGTACCCCTGGGCAGAAAGTAGAAATTAAAACCCTCCGCGACCATTAGACCTTTTAATACTATTTTTGAACGGGAATAGAGCTTGGAGGCTATTTTGAAGAGGGGAAATCAGTGTTCTTCGTTGAGGTATGTATTTTGGACCCTAAAACTCGATTATAGGTGATTAAAGACCTTAATATCAGTGTTAAATTCATGAAAATCAGTAGAAAATGTGGAGTTAGGGCTTTAGATTATGAGACCTTTAGGGATCGATTTGAGGGGCCAAAGAAACTCCGGTTTTGGCATTCTTTATATGTACAGACTCGTGAGATGATGAAGAACATTTTAGTATAAAAATTTTCGAGTTTCGAGACGCGGGTCCGAGGGTCGGATTTTAGGTAAATTCGGGTTTTATGCTAAAATTGGTACTATTCGATTGGAATTTATTCCTTTAGCATAATTTGATGGTAAAAAAATCTGATCTTTGTAGATTTGAAGCGCTTGGAAGTTGATTCAAGAGGCAAGCGGGATGCAGAGTATTTGTTTCGAGCTAGTTTGAGGTAAGTAATGTCTTTAAATCCTGTCCTGAGGGTATGAAACCCTGGACTTTGCATCCTTTCACGGATTTTGGAATGCAAGGATTGGAGATTTGGAAATATATTCCTTTTTAGGCAACTATTGAGTTACGAACCCGATTTTAAAGCCTATGCTTAATAGTATTGATATACTTTGATATAATTTGGGCTGCAAGCCATGTTTGTGGCCTAGTGTCGATCTGTTTACCCCTTGGGAGCTGTTTTGACTATTTCCTCACTTGATATGTTATGATTTTCACTCTGTATTCTCTTATAATTTTTTTGACACTCAAAGTATTTTGATATTATTTCTTGAAAATGAAAAACTGTTTTGGGTCGAGAACCCGGTATAATGATGGCCCGAGTGGCATGTTGAGAGTGTCTGACTAAGTGAGGTTGCGGGCCAATATTTTGAGGATGTTCTAATACGAGAGAGGCCGAGGGCCAATATCGTGAGTGATTTACGCCATGATGTGGCTGGCCGAAAGGGCAATATTGTGAGTGATTTATGCCATGATGTGGCTTGTTATAGCGCTTGGGCTGTAGGAGCCCCTCCAGAGTCTGTATACTCCCAGTGAGCACAGGTACCTACTGAGTGCGAGTGATGCCCGAGGGGCTGATACTGAGTGACTGTGAGGTTGCCCGCTGGGCTGATACTGAGTGATGGTAAGGTGCTGAGGGAAATTGTTACGAGAAATGATTATGGCCCGAGGGGCAGATTTGTAATGATTTTGCTGAGTTTTTGACTGTGATTCACTTCATTTTTCAAACTGATTTTACTGAGGGTTTTACTGAGATATATTGAAATTATACTTGTTTCAAAGGATTTCTGGAAAATGGTTTTCGAACTTACGTATTTGATGAATACTTTATGGTGACTTGGTGTTTTACTGTTTTTGTGAATTGGTGTATCTGTGTTGTGTGTTTCGTCTTTTTAGACTGTGATTTATTTTCATTACTAATGAGTTGGCGTACTCATCATTACTCCATGTGCCTCTGTGCATAGATCCAGGTACCGGTTCAGAGTAGTAGCTGTCTTCGTTCGTATTCAACAGCTTACGGGATTTCGAGGTAGCTATTCATCATCCGCAGCTTCTCCATTTACCTTCCTTTATTAGTATTAGTATTTATTTCATATAAATTGATTAATACATTAGCAGAGTTATTTTTATTTCTTAGATGCTCGTTACCATTTTGACTCCAGTCTTGGAAGGATTGTTTAGAATGTTAGATTATTATTGGAGCGGAAAGACTTAAAGAAATTATTTAATGTTTTTTTGCTGCTTATTGTTGATTTTTGAAGTATTATAATAGAACAAATGAGTAATTTGGTGATGGTTGGCTAGCCTAGTTCCACGATAGGATCCATCACGACCTGTTAGGATTTGGGGTCGTGACAACTTCCTTTCCAACACAATTTTCATATTTCTTCGCAACTCAGCAGCCATTTGTTCACGTTCTTTTTGCAACTTCCTATCCATCTCGGCTTGCATCTCTTGACACAAAATATCAATAGCAGAAGACACACTGGCCTCTATGTTTACCTGCTGAATGTTACTCTTTTTAGGAGGCTTCTTTTCGTATCCTTTTCCACGAACATCACATTTTCTCTCACCAAGAACGGAGGATAGAATCTCATCTCTAGTCATGCGATGCTCGATCTCCTCAGTTTGTTGCTGAGCGACAACTTCCTGTAGTTGATCCTGCATTATGCACAATCATTTAAATCAAAACATAATAAAAAATATTAAATGAAACTTACAGAAACAAAGAACTTTATAAGTGTTTCTAGATAATTACATGTTTTTGTTGGGACTGTGAATCCAACCACACCAATTCGCCTCTATCATCCTTGCGTGTATGTTGGATCTCCCAAATTTTATCTGGTGTGTCCAATTCTCCAATAATAGGATTTCTCTGCAATATAGTTCCAGAAAAAAAAATATACAAGCAAATATATAAATATGTAAATAACAAAGAAACTTATGTGATAATAGGGGACTAAATATATTTCTACCGTAGATTCCTCTACTTCTGCAAAAGACCTTGTACCATAATTATGCTTAATAACTCCAACTAAAAATGAATAATGTACAATGAACATCTAAATCTAGAAAAATTCAATGCAGCCACTACAAACTTAGCTACAACATGCACAAAAAATCCTTCAGAGACTAATTGGCTAGCCGGTGCTCCTTTGTTTTTGTACACCACTCTGCTTTTTTCTACTAAAATCTGTGCTTAAACTGATAAATCATAGTTTGGTATTTTTCTAAAATAACAAAAATATTTTGTGTTTAGATTATTTATGTAAGCAAATAGCGGAATTCCAGTTACTCAAGTACCAGAACTTGCACATAATATTTCTTATGCTATTTATCTATGCAAATAAACCTCAACATACAGAAAGTTAGCAGCTTTAAGCTCTTAGTGCCATTTTATCTTGGCTTGAACAAAAAAGAAGAGAGAAGAATGAAATGGATGCCTTCAGTTGGGAAAAAAATATAACCACATAAGAACAGAGAAAGAATGAAATACCAAACATACAATCGTAATAACAACAAGGGTCTTTCAAGAAGAAACTTTCACTTACCCGCTGAGAGTTCGGTCAAGACTTAGAATCAGCAAATAACAACAGTTAGATGACACAATCTGTACGAATTCCTGTAATATTCAAATGGGTCAAAGAAATTTGAGATGAAATATGAGAATACAAATGTAAAAATATTAAGATAATAATTATTGCTAGCTGCATGTTAAAATTTGTGCCTCTAGAACCTTTATAAAGAACCCCAAATGTAAAATTTCCCTTCATTCTTGTAGCATTTGGAATATCCTAAGAAAACCCAACAAATTTTCGTATAATCCAAAAGAAAAATGAAAGTATTAGGGATTTGAACACATACATGATTTGGGTCAGTAACAGAGCAGCCAACATAGTTCTTCCTTTAATTAGGAGTTGAGAAATGGAGCAGAGAGCGATTTTCTGATTTTAGGGATTTTGAGATTCACATTTTCTGATTTTAGGGAGTTTGAGCAGAGAGGGATTGGAATTTTAGCAGACGGGGATATTGAGCGGAGAGAGATCAGAATTTTCAGCAGCCGGCGATATTTCAGTGGAGGGTGATCGGAATTTTCAACTTAAAGCTGGCGACATCAGAGAGATATTTAGAGCAGAGAGGGATCAATAATTTGAGCATATTTGATATAGAGAGTGATATGAAGGACTTTTGTTTAATTAGGCTCAGATCTTTTTGTTCAATATGCGCCTCTAATATTTTTTTAAATAATAACTATGTATAGCGGCGACCCTATCGCTCCAAAATACAGTAAACGGCGATATTTTTAAAGTCGCCACAAAATCCGTGGAGCCAAAATTGTATTCTCGCGGGAATAAAATATTTCAGCCTTTAGTTGCACATATCAGTGGCGACCAAATAAAGTCGCTAGTAAATATTGTCATTTTGTAGCAACATTTAAAGTCGCCGCTAAAACTCTAATTTTTTGTTGCAACCAAATGGGTCGCCACAATATGTCGCCACAATAAGTCCAGTTTCTTGTAGTGCCCATAGTGCATGATCAAGCTTCTTTGATCAATCTGTCCGATTAGCATTCACTATTTTGGACAAGATACTCGTTATCTCTCAGTTTGAGACTTTCACTTGACCTCTAGCTTGTGGATGATAAGGATTCATATCTTTATGAGTGACACCATACTTACTAAGCAATGTGTCAAAAGCATTGTTGCAAAATGCGACCCCCCATCGCTTGTGATAGCCCGCGAAGTACCAAATCTTGTGAAAATATTCTTCTTCAAGAACACCACCACACTTCTCGCTTTATTGTTGGGTAGAGAAATGGCCTCAACCCATTGAGACACATAATTAACCGCGGCCAAGATGTAGGTGTTTCCACAAGAACTCACAAAAGGACCCTTGAAGTCAATACCCCACACATCAAAGATATCAATCTCCAATATGGAAGTGAGATGAATTTCATTCTTCTTTGAGATTCCACAGGCCCGTTGGCATTCATTACACCTTTTCACCATATCACTTGCATCTTTGTAAAGAGTGGGTCAATAGAAACCGCAACTTAGAACTTTGGCCGCCATTCTTGCTCCGCCATGGTGACCACCATAAGGCAAAGAATGGCAAGCCTTAAGAATAACATTCTGGTACATCTCTTCTAATTACCCCATCCGTGAATACGGAAAAGGTATTTCTCATCCCAATAATAATCTCGATAATCCCGTTTGAACTTCTTCCTTTAATTTGAAGAGAATTCATCTGGGATGATTCCACATACAAGGAAGTTTTCTAGATCTGTGAACCATGGAACCTCCTTCATTTAAATAGAAAAGAATTGCTTGTTGGGGAAGGAGTCATTGATATCAAGGCCATCATGTGGCCTCCCCTCCTCCTCCAAACGAGACAAGTGGTCCGCCACTTGATTTTCACTCCCTTTTCGATCTTGGATGTCAATATCAAACTCTTGAAACAATAGTACCCATCTCCTCAATCGAGCTTTGGAATCTTTCTTTATCATAAGATAGCAAAGTGCCACATGATCCATATGAACAATAACCTTTGCATCCATCAAGTATGGGCAGAACTTCTCAATTACAAACACAATGGCATGGATCTCTTTCTCTATAATGGTGTAATTGACTTGGGCATCATTCATGATTTTACTATCATAGTAGATAGGATGAAAAACCTTGTTGATATGTTTCCCTAAAACTTCTCTAACTGTTATATCACTAGCATCACATATGAGATCAAAATGAATACTCCAATTAGGAGCGGTGGTAATGGGAGTGGTTGTCAACTTGAACTTTAGAAATTCAAAGTCTCTCATGAAATCATCATTGAAGTGAAACTTAGCATCTTTCTCTAAGATCTTGCACAATGGGTTCACCACTTTAGAAAAATCCTTTATGAGCGCCCGTAGAACCCCACTTGACACAAGAAACTTCGCATGCCTTTCATCAAAGTTGGAGGTGGAAGTTTAGAAATTACCTCTATCTTCAACTTGTCGACCTCTATGCCCTTCTTTGAAATCTTGTGGCCAAGGACAATGCGTTCCTCCACCATGAAATGGTATTTCTCCCAATATAAGACCAAGTCCGTTTCTTCACACCTTGCCAATACTCTATCCAAATTTGCCAAGCAATCGTCAAAGGAATCCTCGACTACCAAGAAGTCATCCATGAAGACTTTAAGGTAGTCCTATACCATATTCGTAAATATCGCCATGATACACCTTTGAAAATCCGTCGGTGCATTGCATAACCCAAATGGCATCCGCTTGAAAGTGAAAGTGCCATAGACACATGTGAAAGTTATTTTCTCTTAATCTTCTGGGGAAATAAGTATTTGGCTGTAGCCTGAATATCCATCTAGAAAGCAATAAAAATCACGACTGGCGAACCTATAAAGCATTTGGTCAAGGAAGGGGAGTGGAAAATGGTCTTTCCTCGTGACTTTGTTAGTTTGTGATAGTCCATACACACTCTCCACCCGGTCACTGTTCTTGCAGGAATCAAATCATTCTTGTCACTGGTGACCACTGTTATGCCTCCTTCTTCGGGACACATTGCATTGTAGAAGTCCACGAACTGTCAAAAATGGGGTGGACAACCCCAACATCTAACCACTTGATGATCTCCTTTTTTACCACATCTTTCATGGCTTCATTGAGTCTCCTTTTATGTTCAATGGATGGTTTGGCATCTTCCTCCAAGTTAATCTTGTGCATGCAAAATGCGGGGCTTATTCCCCAAATATCCACCAAAGTCCATCCAATATCTTTTTTCCTCTTGTGGAGCACCGCCAATGGAGTCAACATGCATGTTGGTCAAACAAGAGGAAAGAATAACTAGTAAGTTAAAACAAGGGCCAAGAATTCATACCTAAGATGTGGAGGCAATGGCTTCAACTCCAAGATAGGAGGCTCTTCAATTGAAGGCTTTATGGGAAGAGTTTCCCTATTTTCAAGATCCAAGTAATGCTTTCGAGTTTCATAGTTGTATGACCCCATTCCTTGCAAAGAATTCACACATTCCACGAAGCCATCCATCTTGTCATCATCAAAGTTGTGCAAGACGGCCTCCAACATGTCACCCACATTAATCGTGGAACTTGTATCATCAGTAATCACGTCGATCACCAAGGACACGAAAGAACGCACTTCATTGATATTCGGTTTCCGCATAGATTTGCACACGTGGAACACCACCTTTTCATCACCCACCCGGAAAGTGAATTCTCCGGCTTCCACATCAACAAGAGCCTTCCCTGTATAAAGGAAAGGTATTCAAAGAATAATCGACACCTCATAGTCCACTTCACAATCAATAATAACAAAATCCACCAAGAGAATGAACTTATCAACACAAACCAATACATCTTCAATCACTCCAACGGTATCTTCAATGTATGATCGGCCATTTGTAATCTCATAGATGTGGGTCTTGGTTGCCCAATTCCCAAGGTCTTGAAAACCGAATAGGGAATCAAATTGATACTCTCTCCAATATCACAAATATCTTTAGAAAACTCAACACTTCCAATGGTACAAGGTATTTTGAAAGCACCGGGATCTTCCAATTTAGGAGCCATCGAATGCAAAATTGCACTCACTTGATGAATGACTTTGATAGTTTCAAAATTCATCGACCACCAAGTCCTTCATAAACTTTGCATAACTAGGCATTTTCTCCAAGTCTTAAAGTAATGGAACATTTATCGAGAGACTCTTCATCATATCAATGAACTGTTTGAATTGATTCTTGCTATTATGCTTGGCGAGCCTTTGAGGATATGGAGGAGGTGGCTTAGGTAATGGTGCATTAGCCTTTTGCACTACCGGTTCCAGTATGTCAATCACATGATCCCTAGACGGGTTCACTTTCTCTTGAGTCTCTTCTACCGTGTCATCGATATCAATTCAGACTTCATCATTTTCTTGCACCATATTTTTCGAGATCTCTTCTTCTTCTACCACTTTCTCATCATCCACAAATTGCCTTTGACTTGAGGTGGGTGCATTCCGACCTCCTCCACTTCTTGTAGTAACGGCCATGGCATGCCCCATATTGTTCCCACCCTTTGGGTTCACCACCGTGTCACTTGGTAGGGCCCCCTTAGGACGAGAATTTAAAGCTTAAGAGATTTTCCCCATTTGCACTTCTAAGTTGCAGATTGAGGTGTTGTGTGAAGCAAGTTGAGCATCGAAATCGGTATTCTTCTCCATCATTTGCTTGAACATGCTCTCAATACGGCCCATTTCATTTTTGGAAGAACTAGGACCATGGGAAGGATAAAGAGGTGGGTTTCTCGGTTGTTGATACATTGGGGGCCTTTGAAAACATGACCCCGATTTCCATGATTGTTATTCCACCCGCCTTAATTGTTGCCTCCCCAATTGCCTTGGTTATTGTTTTTTTGACAATTTCCTTGATTATTGCTTCCACTCCAATTGCCTTGGTTGTGAGAATTCCAATTGCTTTGATTGTTTTCACCACTCCAATTACCTTGGTTGTGAGAATTTCAATTGCCTTGACTATTTTGAGGTCTCCATTTTTGTAGGCCTGGGCCTCGGAAGTTGTTTCTTTTCCCTTGAAAGTTGTTCACATGTTGGACCTCTTCTTCTTGGTCACTATATGAATCATCTTGATCAAATACACTATTATCTGGCACAAAATTATCTACTCTTTGTTGCACTTGTGCACATCTTGTTCTTTGTTTATTCACCATCATACCTACTCCCTCCATTGCATTGACTTGCCTCGAGTTTTGCACTTGTTGAAGTGTATCCTTTTCTAATTGGTTCATGGTGGTTGTCGAATCGGCTATGGCTTGTCCATGGTCATGCAACTCTTTGTGAAGAAGAATCACTTTGGGATCACCTTGTGGAACATTAGCTCGAGATTGCCATGCCGATGAAGTATCCGCCATATTATCCAAAATATCACACGCCTCCACATAAGGCATAGTCATGAAGTTTCCACTGGCAAGTGGATTCACAACACATTGGTTGGTTGTATTGATCCCTCGGTAAAAGGTTTGTTGAATCATGTTCTCCATCATATCGTTGTTGGGGAACTCTTTCACTATTTTTACATATCTTTCCTATATCTCGTGTAGTGGTTCACTGGGATCTTGCTTGAATGCTAGAATTTCATCCCGAAGAATAGCCATGTGCCCGGGAGAGAAGTACTTAGAAATAAATTTCTCCCCTAGTTCATCCCAAGTATGAATGGAATGATTTGGAAAACGTTCTAACAAATCTAAAGCTTTACCCCGTAGAGAGAAGAGAAAAAGCCTTAGCCTCAAAGCATCCCCGGAGATATTTTTTTGTTTACTCCCCCAACACGTATTTACGTACCCTTTCAAGTGTTTATATGCATTTTGACCCGGTGCACCGGTGAAGAACCCTCATTGCTCGAGCAAAGTGAGCATCACGTTGGTTATTTGAGAGCTTCCCGCCCTAATATGGGGAGGGACTATAGCACTTGCATACCCTTCATTTGGCAACACCCGGTAAGGAGCCGCTCGTGGTGGAGGTGGGGGTGGAGCGGGCACATTGTCTTGAGGCGATCGGCCTCATCTATTGGCTTGAGGTTCAAGAAGGATCTCATCCATTTGATCATCCTCAACGTCCACATCCCCAAAAGCTATGTTTCTGAGCTCATTGTTTGCCATGATTTCACCTACAATAACTCATCACGTTAGTAACACGGAAGGAAAAGAAGATATTCCTATAAACACACCTAAATATATAGCTAACACCATTTTTAGCTTCCCGAGAATGACGCCAAAAATTGATCTCGTCCAATTTCACACCTCAATTCAAGGTTATGAAATGATCTATTGCAATGATAGTACCCAACAAGAGTCGGGGTCGAATTATGCAGGGAGCTATATATGTGAGTTAGTAGTATATACTGTAGCGTGTGAATTTGACTATCTCAATTTACACTTCCACAAATTTGGTGTTGTTTTTATGTCTAATTTAAACTACGATTACAAGTTGAGAAATAAAACTAGGAAATTGTTTTTGTTGTTTTTCAAGTTTTGTAAAAAGCCTAGGGCAATGACCATCACCTAGGTGTTTGCCTAATGGGATATAAACCTTATTTTATTGATTGGGGTGTATTATATCTATCAAAACCCAGTGTTTTTGCCCAATTTGGCTTTCTCAAGTCAAAATGGGTATTGAACAAAACGATTGATAAAAGCTCAAGTCGGATTATTACTATCTCTAGGTTAAACCCTTTATTTTAAGATTATCAATCTCTCGATTGACCCAATTTCTTGTTAGCCAAGTTTTCCTAGACTAGGTCTCTCTTTATCAAGTAGGGACCAAGTCAAATAGGCATGAACTAATGTTTGCAACCATTAATTTCACAAACTAAAGCAAGAACAAGGCTAACTAATAAAAACCCAGCTATAAACAAGCATTAAATTAAACACCCATAAGGTTTACACACTAAGGTTGGGTCACAACCCTAGTAAAAATTGAGCTATTCATGCTTGAAATTAAAGAAATAGAAGAAGAAATAATAATTAAACTCATATTTTAAGATTAAAATGATAAAATCTATGTTAAAATAGCTCAAAATATGAAAAACTACTAAAAGAAGTAAAGAGAAACGAATACAGTAGTTGCTTATGTTAAAGTTTGACCTAAAATTGTGAAACTCGTCTATTTATACAGGGCTAGAAATTTCGGAAAAAATGCCCTTCGGGAGGTTCTGCAGACGCACAATTCAATGTGCGGTCCGCACTTTTCTTCAACTTGTCAGGATTGGAAGTCTGCGGCCGCATAATTCTGATCTACGGCCGCAAGGCACTCTTACTGCGGTCCGCAGATTTGTAACTACGATCGTATCTTGCTCTTCTGCAGTCCGCACTCTTACACATGCGGCCACACAATTCCTATGCCATCCGCACTTTTGATGGACTTGGAATGCATATTATTTGCATTCTACTCTTCTCCTAGCTTTTGCGGCCGCATAATTCATGTGCGGATCGCACTTTGCACCAAACTTGTTGGCTTTTCCTTCATCATCTGCAGCCGCAGATGATATTCTGCGGTCCACTCTTTTGAGCTTCTGTGCCCTTTATGTCCTTGAGTTCAGATTACTCCTTTTTTAGTTGGATTTCATCTCGGGAGTTGATCTTCCAATATTCCTACAATTAAGCACATTTCATTAGTTTTCGGGAACACAATAATGCTTTTGGACTAAAACAAAAGCTAAAAGGCGCTAATAAGTAATCAATCCCCACTTATTCAAAAATCACGGTAGTAAATTCATAACTTTCATGGTGTGAGAAATGTACTCAAGATATCGAATCAATTGGCACGAGAACACCCTTCGTGCATTTATCTCATCCTCACCAAATATTTGAATGTATGTCAAATCATTTGGCACGGCAATACCCTTCGTGCATTTATCTCTTCCTCGGCGAGCATACGTATAACAGTACCGACCAAGTGGGAAAATGCCAATAATAATACTCCCTCCGTTCCAATTTATGTGAACCTTTTTGACTGGGCACAAAGTTTAAGAAAAAATGAAGACTTTTGGAATTTGTGGTCCTAAACAAGTCAAAAAGGGGTCCAAAGTATTTGTGTGGTTAAAAAAACTTCTCATTAAGGGTAGAATTAGAAATTTAAGCTAAATTGTTTTCAAATTTAGAAAGGGGTCATTCTTTTTGGAATGGACCAAAAAGGAAATAGGTTCACATAAACTGGAACGGAGGGAATAACAATAAAGTAGGAGACACACAAGAAGCAATAACGAGCAACGCAGTGCATATAGGCAATAGTAACAGACTAGATAGAAGGCATAGAAGTAATGATAGCATTTAAGATAGAGGAACATAAATTTTACTTGATAACATGGTAGACGGCTTAGATGTAGATTTAACAGCCATGCAGGAAAGCATGATATTTATAATCTAAACAAATAGAAGGCATTAGTACTAACATGGTAGAAGGCTTATACGAAAGTGCAACAAATGAGGAACGAAACAGATATAGATATGACAAACAAGAAGGAAAACATGATATTTGCAAGTTAAACAGATAGAAGGCATGGATAACACAACAACAATTGAGATAGAGGACAAAGAAAGAACACCAATGACAAGTCACATAGAAAAAATAAGTGCAACAGTAACAACTCAAGATAAAGGCATTAATGAATACACAAGGAAAAGATATCACCACATAATGCATGTCTCTCGTCCTCGCCTATACAGAATCACCCTTCGTGCCATGAACACATGATAATATAAAAGCATGGTAATGTAAATGAAATGGCACGGTATCACCCTTCATGCTTTTACTCTCATCCTCACATGATAATGTAAATAAAAATATTGTAATGTAAATGAAATTGCACGACATCACCCCTCGTGCTTTTACTCTCATCCTCACATGATAATGTAAATGAAATGGCATAATGTAAATGAAATGGCACGGTATCACCCTTCGTCCTTTTATTCTCATCTTCATATGATAATGTAAATGAAATGGCACGGCATCACTCTTCGTGCTTTACACTCTTCCTCACATGGTAATGTATACGCAATGGCATGGCGTCACCCTTTGTTCGTTACACTCTTCCTCACCAAGCACATGTATATGAATAACAAGCAAGGTAGGAAGCATGAATAACATTAAGGAGAGTGGCTAAGCCAATATTTCAAATGAACATCAATCACGACTTTCAAGCCAATAACAATTCAATAAACCTCAAGAACCTCATTATTCAAGTATTTCAACAAGTTTCAAAAATTATCTTCAACTCAAGTATAGAATCCAATATCGCAAGAATAACGGTCATAGCGATGTATTTATGATTAAGTATAATAACGACCGGATTTATCATATCAATAATTTCACAAAAGTCCGTCAAATTTTAATTAAATTATAATAAGCTAAATCATGGTTTCTAGAATTTAATTTCATATTCATAGTAATCAAGAAGTCAAGGAAGACATGAAACAAGAAGGTCACATAATTCTACAAGGCACAATTAATCGTATAATTTACCCCCGGAGCATGATTAATCGGGCACATGCATATACGCTCTCCACCTCATATATGCATCACCCTCGCATGTATCAAACAATATCAATTAGTAGAAAAAATTCTCCCAACAAAGTAGGCAAGAAACTTACCTCAAACAATTCAAATCGATACGCTACAAGATCCATCCCGCTCAAATCATTCTTCGAACGGCTCAAAACTAGCCAAAAGCAACTCAAAATCATCAAATAATGCCATAGGAAGCAAACCCAAATGATAAAGGTCGAATCGTTACACATTTACTCAAAGTCAACCAAAAAGTCAAACCAGGCATGTACCTTGGAACCCGACAAAACTCACAATTTTTTATAACTCTTTCGAATACGAGTCCAACCATACTATTTTCATTCAAATCCAACTCCAAATAGACGTTCAAAACTCAATTAATCACTTTAGGAAAATTTAGACAAAAATCCCCCAACTTCTCTTTTGAAATCATCAATCAAATGCCAAAATAGAAGATGGAATCATGGAATATAATCAAAAGCGAGTAGACAACACTTACCCCAATCCAAGTGGTGAAAATTCTCTCCAAAATCGCCTAAATCCAAGTCTAGGTTTCAGAATATGAGAGAATGAGCTGAAATCCCGAAATTCCAACTCTTAACCTAGCTGCAGATGTTGCATTTGCGACCCAAAGTTTGCAATTGCGACCGCAGGTTCGTCGCAATTGAGACCAATGGTTTGAGATTGCTACCAAGTTTCACAAATGCGGCAGTTCGCAATTGCAACAAAAGTTCGCAATTACGAAGTACCAGCACCAGCAAACCCAAACTTCACCAAAATGATTCGAAACCACCCTGAAACTCATCCAGAACCCTCTAGAAACAAACCATATATGATCGTGGTCAAACTACAAATTTCTTAACTGAACCAAAAGGACCTGTTCACGCACTCACAAAACCGAAAAGAGGTCATCTTGACCCGATATGACCATGGTCAAACTCCAAATTTCTTAACTTAACTAGTCTCTCAACCAATGATCCAAAATATACCCTAGCCCCTCAAGACCCCGTCAAATCATACTAACAAGTACCAAAATATAACACAGACCTACTCAAGGCGCCGAATATCACATATTAATATCAAAATCACGAATCGCACCTCAAATCAAACTTTATAAACTTTTAAACTTTCAACTTTTAAAACTCGTGTCAAACCATATCAAATCAACTCGGAATGATCTCAAATTTTTCACACAAGCTCCAAATTAAATAACTAACCTATTCCAACTCCCAGAACCACAATTCGAACCCGATAGTATGAAGTCAACTCCCGATAAAATTTATGAACATTTCAAACTTTCAAATATTCAACTTTAGACAAATAATGTTGAAACCTTCTAGAAACGTCCAAATGAAATTCTGAGCATATTCCCAAGTCCAAAATCACCATTCGGACCTACCTAAACCACTAAAACTCTAATTTGAGGCCAAATACACAAAAGTCAAACTTGGTCAACTCTTCCAACTTAAAACTTCTAAAATGAGATTCATTCCTCCAAATCCATTTCGAGGCACCTCAAAACTAAAACTGATGATTTGCACAAGTCATAATACATTATATGAAGCTACTCAAGCCTTCAAATGGCTGAACAGAATGCAAATGCTCAAAATGACCGGTTGGGTCGTTACATCTCTCTCTCTCTCTCTCGGGGTAGATAAGCCTTTTTTGAAAGTTTTATTTTGAACAAGTTGAATTATAAACAGTAAATTTGGAAACGTAACATTTAAGGCCAGAGCAACTCGTGATTGGCTCGTAAGTTTTTCTTTTTTGTTTTTCCTTTTTATATATAGTTAGTTATATTTCACCTGAGCCACAAGTCAACCTGCAAGGAATTTCAACATTTATCAACTGTAAATATTCGCCAATTTACCACAAAATTTATACATGACTTCATGATCGTAAAACTTCATAATTTTCGCAAATAAATATAAAAGGAACGCTTAACATAAATATTGTTTACCCGCAAAATGGTACAATTAAATTTGTTGTATGGTTTATAGACAAACGAACTAATTTGATCGAAAAATAATAAAGAGATAAGGTTAAAATTAAAATTACCAATTGAAATTGGAGAAGATGACAATCCTGGATCCAAATGTAATGCTTCCGGGGACAAAGTGAATGTAACGACAAACTGTAAATAAAGTTGTTTAATTGAGAGCAAAAGTAATAAAATAAATATTTTGTATGCAGAAAATTTCGTGTTCCTACAATGGCTGCTGAGCCTGCTATTTATAGCTTTACCTAAGGAAACAAGATCCTAGGATCAAGCTCCTCTTAAATGATAATAAAAGAGACATTAGTGGGCGTGTAACGGTTGACAATTATTGCAAATATTCTCTTGAATGGTGGCTTATTTAATGTTAGAGAATATTTCCTCATTGAATGCTATTCGATAGCAAACCTTTGACCTTCTCCCATCAGCTATGCCCACTTCGGAATTTACCCGCTATCTATTACATTCATTGTGTCCAGTATTAGTTGTTCTCTGACTCACTCTTTGCCTATCTTCGGTTTCACGTGTCATGTTACCGTTGGACCATTTGTATAAACCAAGTTTAACCCATACAGATATTTCTCCTACTTTTCGGTGACATATCTTAGTGTTACTGGGAAGTTGGTGAAGAATCATTTCATGGCGGGAAAGTTCTGGAACAGTCTCTAACGCTTAAAAGGAAGCACGTCTTCTCGCATTTAATATGCCGAACACGTGTTGCCCGACGATTCAGCAAATAATTTTGGCGGCTTTTGAGGTAATCATTACCACGATTTTTGCGTCTATAACTTCCTTGCTACTCAACATTTTACTTCCAAAATTTTCATACGTCTTTATTCTTCCCTAAACTCACTTTGGAAACATTGGTTTTCTCTACAGTGGAGGCCCAAAGAAAAACAAAGAAAAGGATGTCGATAGAGCGGATTACCTTCACTAAGGAGGGTTTTACGTATGTCTATAAGTATCCTTTTACCTTAGGTCCTTTTTTCCTGGTATCGAATGAAGGGCTCGACCCCATAAACATGGAGTTCTACCACCGGTACTAGGTCTGCATAGCACAATTAGGCCCATCTATATGCTTATACGTTCCATCTTCTTCAACTTTCGTAGACAAAGTTTCATTGATCTTTTGTTACCAAGGTTTCTTTCACAGCTCTCTTTGGAAAATTAGTTTTCTCTATGGTGGAGACCCAAGGAAAAACAAGTAAAAGGATGTCGATGTAGATTCTGAACCTCTCACTGTTAGCACCATCATATCACAACATCTCAGCACCGCTAAAAACTTTCAAGAGAAGGCCACTTCCGCATCTTCACAGACTTGGCCTATTAGAAAGTATCCCTCCTCCATTCTCCCTTCTAGTATCCCAATTGTGAAGGATGACTACAACTTCCCCAATCTTGAAATCCTAATCCCGGATATGATAGAGTGGGTTACCTTCACCAAGGAGGGTTTTACGTATGTATATACGTATCCCTTTACCTTAGGTCCATTATTCATAGGGTCGAATAAAGGGCTCGACCCCATAATCATGGAGTTTTACCACCGGTACCAGGTCTGCATAGCACAAGTATTCCTATCTATATGGTGGACGCTGTCTTGCCTTTGCTGACTGTGCATGGAGACCGGGGAAAGCCTGACCCTTGCACACATGATGAACCTTTACTCTCCCAAAATTTTATGGAACAGTAATAAACTTTAGCAAGCGTGGCCACCACGCTCTTCTCGTCAGCATAGATGATGACAATGATCATGGATGGATGGAACGATTCATCTTCATTGCTACCAGGGACATCATTCCGGCCACAACTCCATCTTTTTCTAAGTCGTGGAATTCGTATGTTTTTGATCAGTCACTTCCTTCCTTCATGAAAAAGTTCTTTTCTTTTTGTTTCTGATTTTCTTGTTTCCTTTGTTTCACCTATACAATTGGAACCACCACGGGTTCAAGGCCTGGACTAATGGTTCAGAAAATTCGGAAAATCACGATACCAAAATTCCATCAGTGAAAGAAAATGACCACCAAATATGGGTGGAAGGCCAAATATCGTGGTAAACCAAATCCTTCTTCATTTTATCTTTGTACGAACACAGGTAGTTTTATGAAAAAGTTGTTAACCCTATTTTTTTGCTAGATACATGACTTCTGAAGGGATTTATTGTCAGCCCCGAGGTCGATGCCTTAGTTGTAGATCTAGCTCGAAGCATAGCTCGTAGATCTGCTTCAAGTAAGGGAACCCCTTCTCGGAGTCCCTAGCCTAAGAAATCAAAGAGAAATCGCTCCTCCTCAGTTGGGGCTCATGGGAAGAAAGCAAAGAAAACACCATCCATGCCGGCCACAGTGGTCCTCATTGATGACGGGGAAGTCAGTGATGAAGAGGCTTTCCATCAAAGGAGAAAAAGATCTCCATCAGCTCAACCAGACGCTCAGCCGGGAGAGAGATGGACCCGGTAGATAATGTCGTTTCTCGATTTTCAGTCCCTATTGTTGTCTCCGGTCCAAGGAGTTTGGACCCTAAGCCTCTCCTGTCGTCGACCACTAAGAAAATAATAATCAACAATTATTCTGCCACGACTGCTTCTTCACCTTCAACACAGATGGATTCACGCCCACCGACACCAGTTGGCCATTCTCCACCAGCAACAACCATATCTCCTCCACCGATAACAGACGATCGAGAAAATGATGCTTTCCCGTCATGATTATTCAACCTCTTCCCCAAATCCTCGAGGGAGGAGAAGTGTCACTCTTTCAGTTTCTAAAGAGTGCCATCTTTTGTCCAAGCCGGTGGAGCTTGCAAATTATTTGAAGGTGTTAGCTTCAGCGAAGATTGGAAGATAATACATTCCTGTTATGGGAAAACAATGACATGCACAGCGCGACACATGTGCCATACTAGCCTCCTCGTATATCCTTTTGTACTTACATGTTGCAACAATAATCTTAACTTCAATATTCTTTTTTTATAGTCCAACTTTTTTGCTTCTAAAAGCCTGCAAAGGTTGATTCTTGACAAGCAAGGACGCGCTTTCGAGCGGGATCAACTTTTGAACCAACTTGTTGTGCGCCTCCCGATACTAAAGGCAAAAGCTACTGAGAAGAGCGAGCTCGAGGACCGGTTGTAGCAGAGCAAGAAAGATAAAATAGCCCACAGTCAAGAAGCTACTCAATTGCATGAAAAGTTCTAAGATGCCAAGGATAAGTGGGCTGAGTTCCATGACGATGTGCTTGTCACGACCTAAATTCCAACTCAGGTCGTGACGGCGCCCAACACCAGAGTCGGGCAAGATAACATCAGTTTACTAGCGAGATTACTTTACTTATTTAAATATTAAAGTACTTGTCAAATTTTTGATTTAGAAATCATTTAAAGAAAACAGTCAAGTGATGCAACTTGATTAAATGAACCCAAAAGATCGTTTGCCAACATATGTAGCATAGCAAAATATTAGAAAACCAACTACGTGTGCCAAGACCTAGTGTCTCAAGTCCACAGGCGACTAGTGGAATATACAAAGGAGACAAAATAAATATACAATTGTCTGAAAGGGGTAGACAGAAATATCAAAAAAATAATGGAAACTCCACAGTGCTGCTAAGGAACGCCAGGAAGAGCAGCTCACCGTGTAGTTTAATCAATAAAGTACCCTTACGATCGTGCTCCGGTATGATAACCAGATGCACCAGCCTCAGAACCTGTACAATTAAGTACAGAAGCGTAACATGAGTACATATAAACCAATATGTACTCAGTGAGTATCCTGTCTAAACTCGAAGAAGTAGTGAAGAGAGGTAGACGTATTACTCACTAGGGTCATTAGAAATAATATAATTAAACAGATTTAATCAGCATTAGCAATTATGGAAATCAAGTAGACATGAAATATCAAGTATATGAACTACCATCTACCTACAAGTGCCAAATAACAATTATAATAAAATTCCAAAGTCCCCTTCCACATAGAACAATTCATTTGATAATAATAATAATAATAATAAGACTCTCAGTCAAATACATAGCATATAGTATGCCGAGGCGTACGGCCGAAGCGATGCAAAAATTAAATGTGCACTACCGAAGGGTCGAATGGCTCGAACCATAGATGCATCTATTACTCCGCTCGCGAATTGATCATGCGACGCGGTTGACATAATATAAGGCAACCCCGCTCACGAATCATACATGCGACACGGGTGATCGTACACATACACATATTATCAGGAAATTCAAGAGATATAGAGTTTATACTTGGAAAATAAGAATCAAGGCAACATCAAGATTTAAACGTAACCTTCTATTTTCTCATACTAGTACAAGGCGAATAATCAACTAGGAATACATACAGGGATACAAGTAAGGCATATAAGCATGCTTGTGAGTCCTAAAGACTACCCGACATAACACAGTAGTAGGTACGCACGGACTCTCATCATATCGTGCGTGCGTAGCCCCCGCAAATAAGGAAAATTCAATCATTTATAATTACCTATGGGGAAAATTCCCTCTTAAAAGGTTAGAAAGGAGACTCACCTCGTGCCGAACCTACTTCTCGAACCAAGAACGCGCCCGAAACTCCAAACTCTACCCCCCGAGGACGCGAAACTAGTCAAATGTTATATAAATATACACTCAAAAGTATGAAATTCTCTTACTACCTTAGCTAATTCATCATTCTTGAAGAAATTCCAAAATACACCCCCGGGCCCACATGCTCGGATTCCGGAAATTTTCGAAGAAAACTCTCACCCATAGCTNAAGTTCATCAACCCTAGGTTTCCACTCTAACCCCTTTGATTTACACTAATTGGGTGTTAATCTACCTAAGATTGATGTAATAAACCAACATTTAAATGGAAATTACTTACCTCTTAGTAGCTAGGCCGAATACCCTCTTGAAAGCTCTCAAAATCGCCTATGGTGTGGAAGAAATGGTGAAGAATGGTTATGTCCCGCATTAAATGAGCTCACTGCCTTCAGTGACCTCGTACCTGCGGCTCAAGGACTGCACCTGCGGTTTCGCACCTGCGAGCCAAGGCTCGCACCTGCAGAATTTGGCAAGGAAACTGGGGATCGCACCTGCGGAGGGGTTTCCGCACCAGCGGACCCGCTCCTGCGGACAAGGGTCCGCACCTACGATCTGGGACTTCTCCCTTATGGGTCGCACTTGCGAGGCCTTGACCGCAGGGGAGGTCTCCCACCTGCGATCTGCGCAACCGCACCTGTGGTCACACCAGACCTAGTGCACCAGCAGCTGAAGCTGCTGGTTTTTGGCCTCGTTAGGTGTCCGGGAGGCACCTGGGCCCACCTGAGCCCCCGTGCAATTATACCAACAAGTCCTAAATCATATTACGGACTCACTAGAGCCTTTGAAACACCCAAAACAACGCTAAAACTCAAGATCACTCCTCAAAACCTCTAGAATCAAACATAAGAATTTTCAAGTTCTTGATTTTAGTTTCAATGCGCCGAACCAACCTACACTACTTGGAACGACACCAAATTTTGCAAGCAAGTTATAAATGACATAACAGAAATATTCCCGGTCTCGGAATTCCGTTCGGACTTGGATAACAAAAAAACACATTCCAAACAAAATTATGAACTTAAGGAAGCTCTATTTTTGCTATTTGGCATCGAAATGCTCCCGGGTCGTCCAAAACCCATTCCGTACATACGCACAAGTCCGAAATCATCATACAAAGCTACTGGAATCGGCGATACTCGATTCCGAGGTCTTTTACTCAAAATGTTGACCGAAGTCAAACTTGGCCTTAAAAGACAATCTTAAGGAACCAAGTGTTCACATATTACTCTATACACTTCTGAATCCCGAACCACCCGTCCCTGCAAGTCATGAATCATTGAAAGCCGCTACGGGAAGTCTTATTTAGGGGAACGGGGCTCGAATACGCAAAAAGACTGGTCGGGTCGTGACATTCTCCACCTCTCAAACAAATGTTCATCCTCGAACGGGTCTAGAATCTTAACTGGAGTGCTGAATAAGTGTGGATATCTACTCCGCATGTCCTCCTCGTACTCCCAAGTCGCCTCCTCAACTGGTTGGCCCCTCTACTGGACCTTCACCGTAGAAACTCTCTTGGATCTCAACTGGCGGTCCTGTCTATCAATAATGGCCACTGGCTTCTCCTCGTAACCGAACCTCTCATCCAATTGAATAGTGCTGAAATCAACCAAGTGAGAGAAGTCGGCATGATATCTCCGGAGCATGGATACATGAAAGACCGGATGGACTCCTGATAAACTGGGAGGTAGAGCAAGCTCATAGGCAACCTCTCCAACACGCATCAATACCTCTAAAGGACCTATAAACCTCGGGCTCAGCTTGCCATTCTCCCCGAATCTCATAATGCCCTTCATCGGCGAAACTTCAGCAGAACCTTATCTCCCTCCATAAATGACACATCACATGCCCTCTTATCCGTGTAACTCTTCTGTCTGTACTGTGTTGTGCGGAGCCTCTCCTGAATCAACTTCACCTTCTCCAAGGTATCTCTCACCAGGTCCGTGCCATATGACTTAGCCTCACCAGGCTCAAACCACCCGATAGGAGAACGACACCGCCGACCATATAAAGCCTCAAATGGAGCCATCTCGATGCTGGACTAATAACTATTATTGTAAGCAAACTCGGCCAAAGGCAAGAACTAGTCCCACTAACCCTAAAAATCACACAAATGCTCTGAGCATGTCCTCCAATATCTGAACTGTACGCTCCGGCTGACCATCAATTTGCGGATGAAATGTTGTGCTGAGGTCTATCTGAGTACCCATACCTCTATGCAATGCTCTCTAGAAGTGCGAGGTGAAATGAGGACCTCGATCTGATATAATGGATACCGGCACACCATACAACCGGACTATCTCTCGAATATAAATGTGTGCTAGCCTCTTAGAGAAGTATAAGAAGTATCCACAGGAATAAAATGCGTCGACTTGGTCAATCTATCCACAATGACCCAAACCGCGTCAACCTTCCGCAAGGTCCGAGACAACCCAACCAAGAATTCCATAATGATGCGCTCCCACTTCCACTCAGGAATGGGCATCTGCTGAAGTAGGCCTCCTGGCCTCTAGTGCTCATACTTAACCTGCTGGCAGTTAAGACACCTAGCCACATACTCCACAATGTCTTTCTTCATCCGCCTCCACCAGAAATGCTGCTTCAGATCACGATACATCTTCGTAACACCAGGATGAACAGAATACCAAAAATTGTGTGCCTCCTGTAGAATCCTCTGCCTCAAGCTATCAACATTAGGAACACACAAAAAACCCTAAAGTCTCAGAACACCATCATCGCCAATAGTAACCTCCTTGGCACCATCCTAAACCACTGTCTCCCGTAGCTCTGCCAAGCGTGGATCATCATACTGTCGAGCCTTAATCTCCCCCAATAACGAAGACTGAGCAACTACATGTGCAAGAACTCGACGAGGCTCTGAAAGATCTAATCTCACCAAGTGATTAGCCAAGGACTGAATGTCCAAGTCTAGAGGTCTCTCCTCCGTTGCAATGTAAGCCAAACTACACATACTCTCCGCCTTCCTGCTCAAGGCATCTGCTACTACATTCACCTTGCCCGGATGATAAAGGACGGTGATGTCATAATCCTTCAGCAACTCAATCCACCTGTGCTGCCTCAAATTAAGATCCCTCTGCTTGAACAAGTGTTGCAAGCTGCGGTGGTCTGTATAAACCTCACAAGACACCCCATACAAGTAATGCCTCCAAATCTTAAGAGCATGAACAATCGCTGCCAACTCCAAATCGTGCACCGGATAATTCTTCTCATGAACCTTCAGTTGGCGTGAAGCATAAGCAATAACTCTCCCTTCCTGCATCAACACACACCCCAAGCCAACACGTGAAGCATCGCAATACATTGTCTACATCCCAGAACCGGAAGGCAATACCAGAACTGGTGCTGAGGTCAATGTTGTCTTGAGCTTCCGAAAGCTCGCCTCACACTCGTCGGACCATCGAAATAGAGCATTCTTCTGAGTCAATCTAGTCAATGGGGCTGCAATGGATGAAAAGCCCTCCATAAATTGCCGATAGTAGCCTGCTAAACCCAAGAAACTCCTGATCTCTGTAGCTGTAGTAGGACATGGCCAACCCTGAACTGCCTCAATCTTCTTAGGATCAACCTTGATACCCTCTCCGAATACAACATGTCCCAAGAATGCCACGGAATCCAATCAAAACTCACAATGGAGAACTTAGCATATAGCTTCTGTTCTCGCAAAGTCTGGAGCACAACTCTCAAATGTTGCTCGTGCTCTCCCAGGCTACGTGAGTAAATCAAAATGTCATCAATGAAGACGATGACAAAAGAATCAATATACGGCCTGAACACCCTATTCATCAAGTCCATAAATGTTGATGGGGCATTAGTCAAGCCAAAGGACATCACCAGAAATTCATAAATGTTGCTGAGGCCCGAATCTTCAAATGATGATAGCCCAATCTCAAGTCTATCTTATAAAACACCCTGGCCCCTGCAACTGGTCAAAAAAATCATCAATGCGCGGAAATGGATACTTGTTCTTGATGGTGACCTT
Organism: Nicotiana knightiana; assembly: GCA_005239525.1. Classification (NCBI taxonomy): domain Eukaryota; kingdom Viridiplantae; phylum Streptophyta; class Magnoliopsida; order Solanales; family Solanaceae; genus Nicotiana; species Nicotiana knightiana. The sequence goes on along the minus strand of ML414414.1, from coordinate 81,099 downwards.
GTTCAGCTGGCGGTAATCAATACACATATGCATGAACCTATCCTTCTTCTTCACAAATAGAACTGGAGCACCCCCACGGTGATACACTTGGCCTGATAAACCCCTTAGCCAACAACTCCTCTAGCTTCTCCTTCAACTCCTTAGGAGCCATACGGTACGGGGGAATAGAAATAGGATGAGTATCTGGAGCTAAATCAATGAAGAAATCAATATCACGATCTGGAGGCATGCCTGGAAGGTCTGAAGGGAATACATCAGCAAACTCTCAAACAACTAGCACTGAATCAATCATAGGAGACTCGGCGGTGGTGTCCCGTACATAAGCAAGATACACCAAACAATCCTTTTCGACCATATGTGGAGCCTTCAGGAAGGAAATAACTCTACTGGCTGCACTAACTGAGGAACCTCTCTGCTCCATCCTAGGCAACTCAGGCATGGCCAAAGTAACCATCTTGGCATGGCAATACAAGATTGCATGATGAGGAGATAGCCAATCCATGCCCAGGATAATCTCAAAATCAACCATATCGAGCAATAGGAGGTCCACTCTAGTATCGAACCCACAGAATGTGATCACACAAGACCAATAAATCTGGTCTACCACTACAGAATCACCAACGGGAGTGGATACATATATAGGATAACCCAAGGAGTCACGAGGAGCATCTAGAAAAAAAGCAAACAAGGCTGACACATATGAATAAGTAGATCCTGGGTCAAATAGCACTGATGCCTCTCTACCACATACTGAAATAATACCTGTGATCACGGCATCTGAGGCCACTGCATCTGCTCGGGCTGGAATAGAATAGAATCTGGTTGGCTGAAGACTGACCTCCACTGGACTGAATAGGAGCTAGCTGAGCTCCCCCTTCCTGGCCTCCACCTCTGGTATGACCTCTACCAGCCTGTCCTCCACCTCTAGGTGGACGGGGCGCTGGTTTTGAGAATGCGGGCTGGTAACTCTGGTGAATAGCCTTGCCCCTAATCCTGGGACAAGTCCTCCTCTTATGGCCTAAATCCCCACACTCATAACACCTCACTGGAGGCATGTCCTGCTGCCCTGAAGAAGACCCCTGAATAGCTGGGGGGCGATGAGAACTCTCTGGCATGGAACTGAAGTAAGGACTAGGAGACTCTTGATGACCTGAATACCCGCCGGAGGGACCCTGAATAGCTGGTGGGCGGTAAGAACTCTCCGACATGGCGCTGAAATAAATTCTCACTGGAGCACCATGAGGAGGTGGTGGAGGAGCTGAATATGGAGGTCTGCTGGGCTGGCCTCTACCGAACTGACCTCTACCCTGGCTGGGGCACCTCTAAAATCTCCAAAAAATCTAGCTCTCTTGTCCTGCTGACCCTGTTCTCTGCTCCTCGATTGGTAACCCTTAATCCAGCGAGCTATCTCGACCATGTGATAGTAAGGGAACCTGATGGTCTACCAAGGATAAATGACTGCCACCATCGGCGGGCCATGCCCTCTAGCTGGAAAGTAGTGAAGTCAACTCCATGGGACTCCAAAATCCTCATGTTGTGCAGTCTGTCCTTGCACCTATCAATAAAGTCCCGGGCATCCTCGCCTTTCTCACCTCCGAAGATAGGAGGGTGCAATCGAGTCCATCTATCAAGTAGCTTCTGCGGATCACCGCTCGCAGCTGGTCTGCGCTTTAGTGCTGCTACTGCTAGCTGTGCTCCACCCACGGGCAGAGTACCCGGAAGTTGATATACTACCGCTGCATGACCTGCGGCCTGGGCGGTAGGGGTCTGAACTCCCCCTTCCGCCTGAGATGTGGCAGGATCCGCTGGAAATAAACCAGCTTGGGTCATAGTGTCCATGAACCGCATCATACGACCCATGATCTCCTGAAAACCTGGTGCAGTCATGAAATCTGTTGGGGCAGGATCTGCTGGAGGCACCTCGTCCTGCTCCTCAATGATAGGATTCTCTAGGGGTGCTAATGGAGAAACTCTGGGATGCCCTTGTCCCCTACCTCGGGTCGGTGCCCTCCCCCGGCCTCTGCCACAGTCTCGGACGGCAGGGGTAGCGACATCTCTCGGGTCTAGAATATTAGTTGCACGAGTACTCACCATCTGTGAGAGAATAAAAGAATGAGATTTAGTAAGACCATCGTCTGCACGATATAATAAGAATAAAGAGACGTTTCTTAACACCCTATAGCCTCCCGAAGATAAATAAAGACGTCTTTGTATCGATCCGCAAGACTCTCCTAGGTATGCCTGTGACTTGTGAGACCTACGTGAACCTAGAGCTCTGATACCATGTTGTCACGACCCAAATTCTAACTCAGGTTGTGATGGCGCCCAACACCGGAGTCGGGCAAGCCAACATCAATTTACTAGCGAGATTACTTTACTTATTTAAATATTAAAGTACTCGTCAAATTTTTGATTTAGAAATCATTTAAAGAAAATAGTCAAGTGATGCAACTTGATTAAATGAACTCAAAATATCGTTTGCCAACAAATGTAGCATAGCAAAATATTAGAAAACCAACTACGTGTGCCAAGACCTAGTGTCACAAGTCCACAGGCGACTAGTGGAATATACAAAGGAGACAAAATAAATATAAAACTGTCTGAAAGGGGTAGATAGAAATATAAAAAAAATAATGGAAACTCCACAATGCTGCTGAGGAATGCCAGGAAGATCAGCTCACTGTGTAGTCTAATCCAAAAAGTACCCTCACGATCGCGCTCCCATATGATAACCAGATGCACCAGCCTCAGAACCTGTACAATTAAGTACAGAAGCGTAGCATGAGTACATATAAACCAATATGTACTCAGTGAGTATCCCGTCTAAACTCGAAGAAGTAGTGACGAGAGGTAGACGTATTACTCACTAGGGTCATTAGCAATAATATAATTAAACAAATTTAATCAGGATTAGCAATTATGGAAATCAAGTAGACACGGAATATCAAGTATATGAACTACCATCTACCCGCAAGTGCCAAATAACAATTATAATAAAAGTCCAAAGTCCCCTTCCACATAGAAAAATTCATTTGATAATAATAATAAGACTCTCAGTCAATACATAGCATATAGTATGCCAAGGCGTACGGCCGAAGAGACGCAAAAATTAAATGTGCACTGTCGAAGGGTCGAACGACTCGAACCATAGATACATCTATTACCCCGCTCACGAATCGATCATGCGACGCAGTTAACATACTATAAGGCTACCCCGCTCACGAATCATATATGCGACACGAGTTCTCGTACACATACACAAAATTATCAGGAAATTCAGGAGATATAGAGTTTATACTTGGAAAACAAGAATCAAGGCAACATCAAGATTTAAACGTAACCTTATATTTTCTCATACTAATTCAAGGAGAATAATCAACTAGGAATACATACAGGGATACAAGTAAGGCATATAAGAAAGCTTGTGAGTCCTAAAGACTACCCGGCATAACATAGTAGTAGCTACGCACGGACTCTCATCACCTCGTGAGTGCGTAGCCCCCGCAAATAAGGAAAATTCAATCATTTATAATTACCTATGGGAACAATTTCCTCTTAAAAGGTTATAAATGAGACTCACCTCGTGCCGAACCTACTTCTCGAACCAAGAACGCGCCCGAAACTCCAAACTCTACGCCCGAGGACTCGAAACTAGTCAAATGTTATATAAATACGTTAATATACACTCAAAAGTATGAAACTATCTTACTAGCTTAGCTAATTCATCATTCTTGAAGAAATCCCAAAATACACCCCCGGGCCCACATGCTCAGATTCCGGAAATTTTTGAAGAAAACACTCACCCATAGCCTAAGGATCATTAATATATAGTTTTTGTATGATTTCATGGTGGAAAAGTGGTGAATTTCTCTAAAGTTCATCAACCCTAGGTTTCCACTCTAAGCACTTTGATTTACACTAATTGGGTGTTAATCTACCTAAGATTGATGTAATAAACCAACATTTAAATGGAAATTACTTGCCTCTTAGTAGCTAGGCCGAATACCCTCTTGAAAGCTCTCAAAATCGCCTATGGTGTGGAAGAAATGGTGAAGAATGGTTAAGTCCCGCATTAAATGAGCTCACTGCCTTCAGTGACCTTGCACCTACGACTCGAGGACTGCACCTGCGAGCCAAGGCTCGCACCTGCGGAATTTGACAAAGGGACTGGGGATCGCACCTGCGGAGGGGTTTCCGCACCAGCAGACCCTCTCCTGCGGACAAGGGTCCGCACCTGCGATCTGGGCCTTCTCCCTTATGGGTCGCACCTACGAGGCCTTGACCGCAGGGGCGGTCACGCACCTACGATCTGGGCAACCGCACCTGCGGTCACACCAGACCTGGTGCACCAGCAGCTGAAGCTGCTGGTTTTTGGCCATGTTTGGTGTTCGGGAGGCACCTGGGCCCACCCGAGTTGCCGTGCAATTATACCAACAAGTCCTAAATCATATTACGGACTCGCTCGAGCCTTCGGAACACCCAAAACAACGCTAAAACTCAAAATCACTCCTCAAAACCCCTAGAATCAAACTTAAGAATTTTCAAGTTCTTGAATTCAGTTTCAATGCGCCGAACTGACCTATACTACTTGGAATGACACCAAATTTATCAAGCAAGTCATAAATGACATAACGAAACTATTCCCGGTCTCGGAATTCCTTTCGGACCTCGATAACAGAAAAACACATTCCAAACCAAATTATGAACTTAAGGAAGCTCTATTTTTGCTATTTGGCGTCGAAACGCTCCCGGGTCGTCCAAAACCCATTTCGGACATATGCACAAGTCCGAAATCATCATACAAAGCTACTGGAATCGGCGAAATTGGATTTTGAGGTCGTTTACTCAAAATGTTGACCGAAGTCAAACTAGGCCTTAAAAGCCAATCTTAAGGAACCTAGTGTTCCCATATTACTCTATACACTTCTGAATCCAGAACCACCCGTCCCCGCAAGTCATGAATTACTGAAAGCCGCTAGGGGAAGGGGGTCCTAATACGCAAAAATACCGGTCGTGTCGTTACAGTGCTTCTTGATACCGAGCGTGAATCTACCTTCGAGGAGCGAATAAATAATTTTAAGACAAAATAAAGCTCCAAAATCAAAGAGGACATTGCTGCCAAAGGGAAGAGGGCCCGAATAAAAGAGAGGCTTAAGATGGCCTAGGTCAAAATCATATTCACTCAACTACAATTGTTGAGCTCGATTCTCGCCTCAATTCCATGAAATCTGAAAAGGCAGAGCTCCAGGCTGAGGTCGATAAGATTCAAGCCAAATTCCAAGAACAACAGGATTCCCTCATTTATGAGAAGGAATATGCCATATATCATATGAGCAGAAAAATATAGAGGAGGCTAAAGTGGGAATTTCCAACTTAGAATATTGCATTGCCCCAACCCGGGTGCTGGAGTTATCTACTTGCCAAAATCTTCCTGTTCGGCCCCCTACGACTGACTTTTCGAGTATTAGTTCCTAGTACTCACGAACTGAAGGGGAACTGAAGATGATGAAGACCGTGAATAAATAATGAATCCTCCTTACTCTACCATGGGAAATATAGATCCATCTCTCCCTTGGGGTTCTGGCGGCAACGATGTATAACTTTTTTTGTATTTTGTAACTGTCCTAAATCTCTTACCGAGTTTAGCACTTTGATAAATAAGAATTTTGTTTCTGAAGTGTTGTGCAAAATATATTCCTTTTGCGTTTAGTCGATTAAAGCTTTGGGTGTATTTTCATCCATTAACTTTTGATTCCGAGCATAAATTCATCCGGAATCAATCCTTTACTATGGGGTTTCATAAGAGAGGGCTCTTATGTACACGGTGCTCTTGAAGAGGACGTCTTATGGTCATTCTGGCACAAGCATATGAAGTTTTTGTTAATTTTGGAATGATAAAATTAACTCATTATTTGGACAAAAAATAAGATAAAATAAAAGGACTTTGTTTTATTCCTTCTATATTTTAAAGCATACAAGCATTCATTTGATAAAGTAAAAACTGCTGATACATGTGGCTAAAATGTACAACTTATTTCTACGAGGCTGATCATAGAGTCCCTGGTCCTGATGAAACATTTATCCCAATTCTCGTAGTCTCGATTTTCTTGGCACTCCTGGTGTCATATCAGATATTATTCCTCCCCAGTGTTTGAATCTGAAGCATGCGAATTGGAACACTAGAAGTATTGCTTCATCGGTGGAAACAACTTATGAATGGTAAATAATCCTTTTTTAGTGGTGGAAGACAAATCTTGCCGCCGAACCAAAGATTATTTAACCATCAATATAGTCGTTTGTTATCGATGTGAATGTTTTAGTGCCTTGATGTCTAAAGGTCTTTCCCTTTGCCGATGACGCTCCCCTCGTAGTATGCTATTCTATGTTGCCTCGTTAAAAACCTTACCAGAAAAATCCGATTGGACAAAAACTAGACACTAGGGAAAAGAGTGCAGCACATACTTTCAGTATTGGCGGGATCCATCAGCAATAATATCTTTTGAGGTGAGTTAGGTTCCAGTTGCTGGGCAATTTGACTCCATCTTGATTTTCCAACTCGTACGACTCTTTTCCGGCGATAGCAGAAACCCGGTAAGGGACTTCCCATATTGGTCTGAGCTTCCCGGTGTTGACTTCTCGAGTGCTCTGAGTCACCTTTCTCAAAACTAAGTCTCCTACTTTGAAGTAACGGATATTGGCCCTGCGATTGTATATCTCCATCCTTTTCTTTTGAGGCACCACCCTCACGTATGCCAAGTCCCTATGTTCTTCAAGCAATCCCAGCTTCACAAACAACGCTTCATTATTTGCTTCTTTATTTGTTCGGAAAACCCATATAATCGGCTCTCCACTTCTACCAGTATCGGAGCTTCCACGCCATATATGAGAGATAAAGGTATTTCTCTTTTTCTCCACTTTGTCGTTGTCCGATATGCCCATAGTACTCTTTGTAGCTCATCGAGCCATTTTCCCTTCGCATATTCTAACTTCTTATTCAAGTTTTGAATGATTACCTTGATTCCGCCTACCCGTTAGCACTGGGATGGTATAGTGAAGATGTAATTCTCTTGATTTTCAATCCTTCCAAGAATTTTGTGACTTTTGATCCTAAGAATTGCGACCCATTGTCACAAGAAATTTCCTTTGGTATGCCAAATCGTTAGATTATGCGGTTCCGTATAAAGTCCACCACTTTTAATTCACCAATCTTTAGGTAAGGACTTGTTTCAACCCATTTAGTGAAGTAATCAGTTAAAAATAAAAGAATCTTACCTTTTAGGGACCCGGCGATAAAGGACCAATATGTCTATCCCCCATTTCATGAACGACCATGGGGACCACACTGAATGCATGAATTCTGCTGGTTGGTGCACCAATTGTGCATGTCATTGACATTTGTCACACTTTCGAACGAACGTCTTTTCATCATGTTCAATCCGAGGCCAATAGTAACTTGCCTTGATCGATTTTAGAACTAGCGAATCTGCACTAGAGTAATTCCCACAAACTTCTTCGTGGATTTCCCTCATCACGTAGTCCACCACAGAGGCCCCCAAACACCGTGACAATGATCCTTGGTATGATCTTCTATATAACTGCCCATATACGAGGCAATAACAATATGCTTTGGTTCGTAATACCCGAGACGCCTTCGGGTCTCCGAGTAACTTGCCATGTTGAAGATACTCAACAAACTCATTCCTCCAGTCCCAGAATAGGTTCATTGAATTGATCTCACATTAACTATCCACATCCAATACCGAGTGTAGAAGTTTAAAGATCGTACCGGAGTCAAATCCTTTCATCTCTGTGAACGGCCCCAAATTGGACAAGGCATCTGCTTCCACATTTTCTTCCATTCAAATATGTATGATGGACTATTACCTGAAACGTTCCATCAATGCTTGAACCTTGTTCAAATATTGTTGCATGTGCTCTTTCTTTACGTCGAAAATCCCATACGCATTGGTTTACTACAAGAAGGGAATCAGATCTTACTTTGATGAACTCGGAGCCTAGTCCCTAAGCTAATTCAAGTCCTACATTCAAAGCCTCATACCCGACCTCACTGTTAGTTAATGGAACAATTTTAATGGCCTACCTCAGGGTCCCCCCCCCCCCCCCCCCCGAGGTCGTGATTAGAACTATCCCGAGACCATACCTTTTTATATTGAAAGCTCCATCTATAAGTAAGGTCCAAACGCCCAATGTCGTTTCTGACACCAACATTGCTTCCTTAGTAGCAACGGGAATTAATTCGGGATTGAAATCAGCCATAAAGTCAGCCAAAACATGTAACTTGATTGCAGTCCTGGGTTTGTATTCGAACTTGAACTCACTGATTTTGACTGCCATTTAGCCAAACAGCCTGACAACCCAGGATTGTGAAGGACATTCCTTAAAGGGAATTTTATCACAACAGCTATCGGGTGGCACTGAAAATAAGGCCTAAGCTTTCAAGAGGCAACTAAGATCCAAGGACAGATTTTAGAGGTATGGGTAACGGGTTTTTTTCTCCCGACAATATCTTACTAACATTGATAAACGGGAAATTGCATACCTTCTTCTTCTCGAACTAGAACCGTACTTAGCGTTACTTCCGAGACCGCTAGATATATTAATAACTGCTCACCTTCCCCCGATTTTAACACTAACAGGGGCTGGACAAGTATCTATTTAGTTCTTTAAGTGCCTGTTGGCATTCCGAAGTACACACAAAATTGGTCTTATTTTTTATAAGTGAGAAGAAGTGATGGAACTTTTATAAGGATCTTGAGATGAGCCTGCTTAAAGCCGTCAACATTCCGGCCAGTCTCTTTCTTCATGCTCGTTATCTAGTCCGGGAAATCTTCGATGGATTTAATCTTGTCGGGGTTAACTTTGATCCCCCTTTGTGAGATGAGAAACCCAAAGAATTTTTTGAAACCGACCCTGAAGGCACACTTTTCGGGGTTGGGTTTCATGTTATGCTTCCTCGGGATATCGAAAAAGTCTCTTGGAGGTGTTTCAAATGATCTCCTACATTCAAAGACTTGACTAACATGTCATCAATGTACACCTCCATTTTTTCCTATATGGTTTTTAAACATTTTGTTAACGAGCTCCTAATAAGTGGCTCCGACGTTCTAAAGCCTAAACGACATCACATTATAGTAATATCTGCCAAAGTTTGTTATGAAAGAAGATTTTTTCTGATCCTTCGGGTTCATCTTTATTTGATTGTATCTGGATTAAGAATCAAGGAAACTCATTTGTGTCCGACCATAGCAGCAATCATTTGATCAATGTTCGTCAATGATAACGAGTCTTTAGGGCACACCTTATTTAAATTCTTAAAGTCTACGCACATTCTAAACTTGTTATTCCTTTTTGGCACTACAACTACGTTGTCTAACTATTCTTGAGACTTTACCTCCTGTATGGAACCGATATTGAGTAGTTGGGTTACCTCTTCTTTAACAAACTTGTTCCTGACCTTGACTATCGGGCAGTTTTTTTGGCTTACCGGTGGGAAGTTTGGGTCAAGGCTCAGTTTTTGAATGGCCACCTCTAATGGAATACCTATCATGTCCGAGTGCGACCATGCAAATCAATCATCGTTAGTGTTAAGAAAATTTATAAATTCATACCTGAGTTTGGGGTTGAGTCCTTTCCCCAGGTGAAACTTTCTCTCTAAAAACTCCTCGAATACGGCCACTTTCTCGAGTTCCTCTATGGTCGACTCGGTTGCATCCGTCTCTTCCAGTACCTGAAAATACCTTGGAACCTAATAGGATTTCGATGTTTTCTCTCTCTTATCATCTTCATTAGGAAAGAAAAGGCATCGCTTCCTGTAATTGTTATTTGTTGGGATTTTTCCCTTTGCTACTTGAAACCGACACCGCGTTCATCTACCTTTTCGCCGATTGATCCGTTCTTATTTTCTTGAATCCTTCAGGCGTTGCGGAATTTCAAAAATTGGTGATATGTTCAGGACACAACCTTCATCTCTTGTATCCACGACCTTTCGAGGATTAAATTGTAACTCATATTGCCATCTACCACTTCAAATAGAGTGATTTTGATCAATCCTTCAGCGTTTGTGGGCAAGAAAATCTCTTCTCGGGTTGTCACACTTGTCAAGTTGAATCCAGCTAAGAGTTTTATGGTCGGAATGATGCTTCCGGTCAGATTCACTTGCTCCAAAACTCTCCATTGTATTATGTTGGCTGAGCTTCCCAGGTCAACCAAAACACATTTAATTTTGAAATCTGAAACATTGAGAGAGATTATCAAATCGTCATTGTGTGGCAGATCGAGTCTGTCCGCGTCTTCCTCTGTGAACATGATGCCATCTTCTACGACTTCCCGAAGTCTCTTGTTGTGAGTCACCAATATCTTCGTTTTCTTTGCTGTTGAAAAGGTTACACTATTGACTTTGTTTCCTTCGAAAATCATGTTGATAATCAGTCGAGGAGAGTCTTCTGCTACCTTCGAAGTCTTTGCATTATTCCAGTTTAGGCCGTCGTTATTCTTGGCTCGTTCATTTAAAAATTCCCTGAGATGACCATTCTTACACAACATCGCCACCTCTTCACGAAGATGTCGGCAGTCCCAGTTCTATGGCGTAAGTCCCATGATATTCACACCATAAACTGGGATCTCTCTGACTGGCTTTTGGAATAACACTTATTTGATATTCATGTAGTCTGATAACCTAGAATATGTAGAGTCTCGGACCCTTGGAACTTCCTTCTCCTGTAATGATCTACTACTCTGTCCACGATCTATTCTTCTATCAGAAGAAAACTTATTCGATGACCAAAACCTTTTATTGCTACGACATTCGGTTCTTTCATACTGAAAAATGACCTCTAGAGGACCGTCGATCCATATCAAGTCGTATTTAATCTTTTCCTAATTCTTGTCTCAATCACGTCTTTTTTTTGATACCGGGAACGTGAGATGATCTTTTTCTATCCTTATTTTTGACTCATAACAATTATGGACATCCTCTCATATGGTTGCTTGGAACTCGAGCAGGCTTTCCTTCAACTTTGGGGAGGCATCGAAGCTCCATAGATTTAGACTTTTTGTAAATTCCTTCACTGCACACTCATCCAGTACGGACGGTAGCATCATCCTCTCTTTCTGGAACCAGATCACGAATTCTCACAGCAGTTCAGACTCGCCCTACACAATCCTGAGTATGTCCGCATTCCTGGCTGAACCTTCCTTGCCCGGCATGGGCCTTAATGAATGAATCTGCAAGCATATCAGAAGAGTCAACTGAATGCTCGGGTAAGAGAGAATACCATGTCAGGTCCCCTTTTGTGATGGTTTCACCAAATTTCTTTAGCAAGACCGATTCGATCTCATGTTGAGCCAAATCGTTCCCTTTCACAGCTGTGGTGTAGGTTGTGATGAGCTCCTGCGGATATGAAGTCACATTGTATTTTGGTATGCCTGGCATCTTGAACCTCTTTGGAATTAACACTGGTGTTGCACTCGGCTTGAACGATAATTGTGTGTTTTTCTCCGAATCTTGGCCTTTTAGAACTGGCATTGCGCTCGGAATTTGATCCATCCGAGAGTGAAACTCCTTCGTATTTTGATCCATTCGTTCATTCATTTCCCTCATAAAACTCATGAGCTTGGTTTGGAGGGATCATCCCCATTGTTATTCTCAGATCCGCTACCGGTCCCTCCGGCACTATCAAAACCCACTTCACCCTTTGGGGTGTTATATCAATTTTCTGAGCCGATTGATTTGTAGGAACACATGGAGGAACCGGAACCCTTCTGTTTGCATTAGTGGAGGCGCTTAACAATGATTGTTTCAACTCCTTCATTACTCGATCCTGCCTTGAGAGGTGGATCATGATTGCTTTCTGTTGTTATCTTAGGATTTTTACTGCGTCCATGACATGTTCCTCCTCCGCATCATCGAAAGCTGGTTCCCGCACATGCCGAGGGTACTGTCCTTCACGAACCAGGGTTGATTTGTCACCTTCGTTACAGGTGTCACTGATTGAGTCATCATGTTGAGGCAAATTTTCGGGTTCCTCAATGTTGTGTGTGATGTTGACATCATTATCTGCCACATCGAATTTCTTAATAAGGAAAAAATCAAACAGATTAGTAATAAACGAATGAATCAACGCAATTAGTCAGCTGTCTATGCCCCTCAGTGGGTGCCAAACTATTTACCCGTAAAATGGTACAATTAAATTTTTTATGTGGTTTAGAGAAAAGAGAACTTATTTGATCCAAAAATGATAAAGAGATAAGGTTAAAATTAAGATTAACAATTGAAACTGGAGAAGATGACAAGCCTGGCTCTGAATACAATGCCTCCGAGGACAAAAGAATGTAACGACAAAGTGTAAAAAGAGCTATTTAATTAAGAGCAAAAGTAATAAAATAAAGCTTTTGTCTGTTGAAAATTTTATGTCACTTCAATGGTTGTTGAGTCTGCTAGGACTAATCTCCTCTTAAATGATAATAAAAGAGACATTGATAAACGCGTAACGGCTAACCATGTATGCAATCGGTAACAGTCGCTTATTTAATGTTAGAGAACATTTCCTCATTGAATGTTATCCGATGGCAAACCCTTGACCTTCTCCCATCATCTACGCTCCTTTCGAGAGTTATCCAATATAGATTACATTCATTATGTCCGGTATTAGTTGTTTTCTGACTTGCACTTTGCCTATCATAGGTTCCATGTGTCATGTTACCATTCGACCATTTGTTTAAGCTAAAATTACCCCATACAAATAACATATAGGAGTATTTTCTAATCCATTATGATTCTTAAACGGGTATTGGAAAATGATATCTTTTATTTCTCTGAATTTAATAATAAAGAAACTAAAATTCCTTTCTTCAGAGGCAGATAAAGTCTAGTTGCACGAAAATTACCTGCCGAGCATAGGGTCCAATTAATTACGCAATTTTTATTAATAGAGAGAAAAGTAGTTTCTAAAGAGAATTCTTCTCTCATGGAGTATCATGTGAGAGGTTTTTCTTTGCTATAACGCAGGTTTGATATATTAGAAAACGTAAACTACTAGTACATATGGGGTACTGAATGCGAGGTTACAATTCCAATTGAGTCAAATATTAAGCGATACACAATAAAAGTGGGGGGTGTTTCAAAAATCGTAGCATCATGATATAGTTCAGAAGCCCTTTGCTTTTCAAAAAGTGTTAATTGATCTGGTACTCCATTCCCCTCCCGAAATGTATGGTGGATCCGAAGAAATTATGGATTAAGGAGCATCAACCTGCATTCATTAAATAAATATGAGTATTTAGAACTGGTCGTCGATAGAAGGGTGATTAATACCTGTGAGTCAGTCTCCAAAATAAGTGATTTGAGATTCTGTGCAATGACAAGCTGTAAGCCAGAGTAGAGAGCTAATAATTCAGCTTGTAGGGCATTAGTGAGATACAAAGGCTTAGAGTAGCCCATAATCCAGTTAACAGAAGAGTCTCGGACAACACCACCGGCTCCTCCATATTTTAGGTAATTGTCAAAAGCGCCATCGATATTAAGTTTATACCCAGTAAGGGGAGGAGGCCAGCCAACATGAATGGTTGCAGTGGGTTTAGATTGTTGTGGAGTAGTGGCTAAGTAGTTAAATTCAATAGCATGGGTGAGAATTGCATAATGAGATACAGGTGTTGCTGAGTGATTAAAAAGATTATGATTGCACGTCAACCAAATATGCCAAAGGATAAAAGTGACAAGGATGGGGAAGTAATAGAAATACAGTGGTGTATGTAAATAGCATCAGTATTAGTGCATATGCATTGAAGCCATGTGATGGGTTATTGTTAGGGGACAGAAATAGCAAAGTGTTGCCAAATGTGTGTAGCGAGTAAATAAGCGGTGAATATTTGTGAAACGTCTTCCTAAGCATGGCCACAAATGGAGCATGCAGGGTGAGGCAGGATATGACGAGAGTTTAGAAAAGCAGCAGTGGGTAACTTTCCATGGAAGAGAATACAGTGAAAGTGCTTAATCTTGGGTAAGGTAGGTATATTCCAAAGGGGAGGAAAGGTCGGGGGATGTGGAGTTGTTGGAGAATTAGTCGATAGGCGGGGGAAGTTGAGAACAAGCCATAAGAGGTTAGTTGCTAGTGTAGTAAAACCATATGATTAGAAGAAGGGGGCACATAGGTGTTATGGATAAGGACGGAGATATAGGTAGGGAGTTCAAAGGATAATGTTGATAAATTATAGGTCAAATGGAGGATGATATGGCTAAGCGGCAATGTAGATTCATGGGAGAGTAGGAGTCCTAGTTCACGAAGTGAGAAGTTGGGGGAGATCCATTGATCATACCAAAGACTAATGTTTTGACCATTACCTATATTCCATGCAGTGCCTTGATGATATATTAGAGCTATTTTCGCCATACTCTTCCAGATGCATGAATCATATGGTTTTGAAGTAAAGGACATGGAGTGGTATTGTGGACTATGATGGTGACAGTATTTACCTCGAATGATCATGGCCCATAAAGTTGACGGGTGTTGGATGAAGCGCCATGATACACCAAATAATATAGCCATATGAGACCTTGATACTCCGATCGAAAACAAATCAGTGGGACCATGCCGGTACGACTGAATATGCGTTAGAAAGGTCAATCCCTCCCCTACGACATTGGGGAGTAATGTTTTAATCCCTAATCCACCATGGCGCTTAGGTGTAGTAACAAGATCCCAATTAATTAGGTGTAATTGTGTGTGTGATGCAGTGGAACCCCAAAGAACATGACGTAGTATAGGATCAATATGATGAAGGATTTTGTGTGGGAGTATGTTCGTTTACATGGAATAAGTGGGTATGGGGTTAAGTACATATTTGATGAGGGTGGCCCTGCCACTCAGCGAAAGAAATTTTATTTTCCAACCTTGAAGACGGTTATTCATACGATCTAGAATATACTGATAAACAGCTGACTTGGGATGGTAATTAGGCATAGGGAAACCTAAATATTTACTGAAATTGGATGTTGTATGAATATTTAATATACAACTTAAATTAGTTGTGTATGTTGCGGTACATTTTTTGAGAATAGGAGCCTGGATTTCAAAAATTGATATGTTGGCCAGATTGGTTAGATAGGTGATGAAATTTTTTTATGATAGCATGAGTAATTTTAAGTCTACTTTAGCAAAGATAATAAGATTGTTAACAAAAAGGAGATGAGAAAGAGCTGGTGCTTGTCGGGTATCCTTACAGGGGTCCATTTTTTCAGTTATGTAGCTTCATCAATCAATTGAAAAAGAGTTTCCATACCGATAATGAATAAGGATGGTGATAGGGGATCACCTTGAGAGATACCACGGAAAGGTTGGAAAAGGGGTGTGGGTGTCCCATTGACTAGGATAGAGATAGATGATGTAGTGACACAAGACATAATAAGCTTAGTAATAGATGTGGGGAAATTTAATTTTTGGAGAGAGTACCATATAAATGACCATTCTAATCGATCAAACGCTTTTTCTAGATCTAATTGTAGCATCATTTTCCCGAAGAGGCCCTTAGTTTTACGGAAAGAATGAATTGCCTCTTGTACGGTTATGGCATTATCTGCAGCCCATCTTCCAGGAATGAAATTGCATTAACTTGGGTGTATTATCATTTCAAAAAGGGACGAATTCAATTAACCAGAATTTTAGTAAATAATTTGTAAATCGTAGTACAAAGTCTAATCGATCGTAAATGGGAAATATTGGAACGAGTCCTAATCTTTGGATTAAGGTGATAAAAGTTTGGTTAAGGTGCGGTGGGATGGAGCAATTAGTGAAAGAATCCATGCAAGTTTGGGTGATAGCATGTTGAGTAAGTTCCAAAATCGTTAGAAAAAGACAGGATGGATGCCATCAGGGCCTGGGTCTTTGAAAGGTTTGAAGGTAGAAAGATCGCAATGTATTTGAGAAAGTGTAAGTGAACGAGATAATTGTTGTTGATTTGTAAGGAAAGGGAGATAGTGGGTAGGGTCAAGTATTCATGGGAGCATGAAAGTAATTCAGTGGTTTATGGATCAGTGAAGTGGTGTCGTATCGTAGTTTTGATGATGGAAGTGTTGAATGTCCAATTCCCTACGTGGTCATGTAGAATGATAATACGGCTGCACCATCTTTTTTATGTTGTGGACAAGTGAAAAAATTTGGTGTTGACATCACCGTCATTTAGCCATTGAATACATGACTTTAGTTTCGATAATTCCTCCTCATGTTTTAGTATAGTTTGGAAATATGTATGAGGGTGGTTTTCTAGGTTATATTGAAAGCTATTTTTTCTGGTGGGATCCATTTGTTGTAAATCATGTATGCGAGTAATAAGGATTTTCTTCTTGTAGATTATATTACCAAAGGTATGTTTATTCCAGTGTTGAACATGATAAGTAAAATCAGGTATGGCTTGAGAATATGTAGAGATGTGCTGCTAGTGAGTGGTGACTACTGACTGGAATTCAGGATGAGTGAGCCACCTAGTTTCAAATTTAAATGTAGGAGGAAGTCCAGTAGTCGTTTTATGAATGTTGAGAAGTAGCAGGCAATGACCAAAATGTGTACGAGGTAAATGAAGAACATTGGAGTCCGGGAATAATTATAGCCAATCTTCATTGGCATATAATTTAGCAAGATGCTCTAGAATTAGTTTATTATGAGCCATTCATTTATTACTCCAAGTAAAATGCGAGCTAGTGAAGCCTAGGTAAATCAGGTTACCATTATGTAAGAACATATTAAGAGCTTCCGAGCGCTTATTGTTAATAGGATTTCCCCGGGAATGTTTTAGAGGTACTACAAACTTCGTTAAAATCACCACATAATAGCCATGTATTTGTAAGAGCGTGTGCAAAATTTTGTATGTTGTGCCAAAGTGTTTGGTGATTGTGGTATGATGTGCTAGCATATATTAAGGAGATATACCAAATAGGTGTAGCAGGGGATACCTAGACAGAAGCATGACGCTCCTGAGCAGTAATTGCCATTAGATCAATAGTGAGGTGATGTGCGTGCCAGAGCAAAACAATACCACCAGAGTATCCTTGAGTGGCAACTTGGATAAGATCAGTGAAGTTGAACTCGTTGAGGAGAGAGGTGTGATCCTCCATCCTGGTCTTCGTGAGACAGAGAATAGTAGGGTTATTCCAATTAAGCAAAAAATGCAAGTTACGCATCTGGACTGTTAGCACCACGATAGTTCCACAATATGATCTTCATGGATCTATTTGTCGTAGGGGATGAACTCCCTTCCGGAGTTAGTGCCATTGCCAAATTCATTGTGAGTTGATGATTGTTGGCCATTTTCTTGAGGTGGTGGTAGTGAACGCAGTGTTGGTATCAATAGGATGACATACTTCTGGTCCACAAAGTAAGGGTCGGGACGAATATTCAAGGAGGTCATCTCCAAGGTTGTAGAAGACAAAATCAAGTGCCTTCTTTAGATGTTTTCTCTCATGGAAAGAGTCAGGAGTGTTTAACCAAAGAATTAGACATTTGAATAAAGCTTATTTTTAATATGAATACGGGTTACTGATAATCAAGGAAATGGATAAAAATGAATAACAGACAATATTGCAGAAATATAGAAAATCGTAGTCAGTTATCTTCGAGAATCAGATGACTTTACAAGTTGTATTCCTCTCCCTTATATAGGAGATTATTATAACGTACAACTCTTGCTATGGTTACTCATTAATGATTAATTATGACATTAATGAGGTGTTACAAAGGATAATGGTAATTGGGATACGGTTACATAACATTCGAGTAATCAATTGTGGGTTTTTGAATCTGCCCGTAGATTTGTCTAGATTCATTCTGACCGTGCCTCTCCCCTATTTTGATCAGGTGGAGTTTCCCGTGGCTGATAAGCTCGAGGGTTTACTGAATCGTGCCTCTTTGTACCGTACCTCTTCAAAGAATCACATCCAGCTGTCGCGTTTTCCTGTGTCCACGTGACTGGTTGAGTTGTCAAAAGCTGGCTTACGTGTGAAACTCTTTTTTACCAATACAGATAGTCCCCCCACTTACCATATATTTAACGATTAATATTTGGTAAGTGGATATTCATTTATGGCGGGAATATTTTGCCGTTTCTTTTCCTCGAATCATTGTATCCTTCTCTGCACCATAGGCGTCGTTTGTCACTTCCATTTAATGCTCATACCACGTGTCCTTTTCGGATTGGTTCTGCATTTACTCGGCACCTTTTAGGGATTTTTGCGGCTGTGCCAGTCCCGAAGTGACATCTTCAATTATGACTTTTCATCATTATTTTTCTTTTTTTCCCATGTTTGACGGTTGTCTTCAAGTATAAATACCTTTCTTCTTTTCTTTGCTTCCACGAAACACTTTTCTAACTTTGTCTTTTGTAAAGAACTTTCTTCTTGCCTTTGTAAATATGTCTTCTTCAAACCAACCTCACTGAGTAATAAATATTGAAAGTTTAACTCCATCTTCTGCTCCGACTAGGAGTCGGAGGGATGGTAGACTTAGAAGTCTAGGATTCACTCCTTTGAGGGGCTTCTCTTCTTCTCAGATAGTTCCTCCTCCTTCCACTAGATCTCTAGTTTCTCCAAGGTTTAGGGTTTCTCGGTCTTTGTCTAGAGGTAGAGGCGAACGCCTTCGTGAACCTGGAGTCGATGAAATTGTCCCTGCTGAGTTTGTTTTTGCTAGGGATAGTCAAGTTCTTGTAGATCAATCTTCTTCTCTTGATAGTGTCGAAAGATATCCAACCCTTATAACTGAGGGTCAGATTTCCCTTGTTCGTAGGGAGTGCTTTTGGAGGTCTGACTTTCCTGTCTATATTCCGAATAGTAATCAAAGAATAACGTCTTACAAGACGGGATATTCTTTTGTTTATACGTACCCTTTAAATCTAGGGTTTAGACCCCCCATTGACCCAGTTATAATTGAGTTTTGCTATTTTTTTAATATCTACTTAGGACAAGTTGGTCTGCTTGTGTGGCGAGTTGTCGCATGTCTTAGGAGTTTGGCTTCTTTAGCCTCGGTTCCTTTTACTTTCAACCATCATATTCATCTCTACTCTCCTACCTTATTTCGTGAAGGGGTTTTTACTCTAACTGCTAGAAGAAAAAGAGTGTTGGTAACCCCTGGAGATGATAAGGATAGGGGTTGGTACCTCCAGTATGTTGATGTACCCACTGTGGGTTTAGTGGGTGAAGAAAATCTTCCCTTCCCTGAGAAGTGGAATCGCGCACGTGAGTATGCTTTAGCTCACATTTATTTACTTTTTCTCGTTTTGACTTGAGATGTTTTACTAACACCGTATATGTTTCTTCTTCTCTCAGAAATCATGAATAATGTTGAGAATGTCTCCGGTATTCGTGATTGGGTAGAAAAATTGTTGTCCATTGCTCCTTCAGAAGAAAGATCTTGGAAATACCTCGCTGGGAGGTATGGTTGGCATGTAAAGACCCACGGTAAGTGAAGCTCTTGTTCTTGCTTCTTTCCTTACTCGAGTCTCTTCTTTCTTTGTCGTTTAACTCTTTCCCTTTTAATAGGGTTATTTGCTCGTGGGGTGTCTGCTTCATCTATCCCGAAGATGTCTTTGGCTCAGGCCCAAGAACTCATTTTTGGTTCATCTTCCTCGAAGAGGAAGATTAGTGAGTCTCATTCCGTAGTAGTAGAAGAAGAAGAAGAAGAAGAAGAAGAAGAAGAAGGTGTTTTAGTGCACAGGCCACGGAGAAGGCGGGTGGTTTTAGATGATGAGCTTACAGCCTTAACCTTGCCTTCTGTGTCTGTGATTGAGCCCCCTGTCCTTGATGATGTTTCACATTCCCCTATTCATGAGGGTGTTGATCTCGCTCCTGACAATGTCCCTTTGGCTGCTGTTTTTCCTGCTTCTTTGAGAGAAGTTGTCTCGTCTGTTCCTCTGGCTATTTGAACCTCTGCTATTGCTTTGCCCGTAACTTCCTCGACTCTTCAACTCTCCGTTCCTGCTACTTTGCCCGTGGCTTATCTAGCTCTTCAACCCTCCGTGCATGTTGATGTTCCATCTCTTCCTGCTTCGATGCCTTCCGTTAGGGAAGTAGGGTCTTCCATCAGAGAGATGCGGCAGGTGGTAATAGAGGTTCCAGCTGATGGGAATCTTTTCAAGAAAACGGGTGAGCCTGAAGTGTGGCTCAAGCCTTTGATAGGTCCCTCTGAGAAAGCAAAGCTAGCCAGCCACGGTGCTCTTACATGGGCCAATGAGGTCGTGCATACTTCTTTGAAGGTATGATGCAAGTTATCCTCTTTCATTTTCGTATATGAAATTTACCATATTTGACTGGTTTATTTCTTGTAGATTAACCTTATAGTCATAGAGCTTATGAAGAGGATTTCAAACACGGACTAAGAGACAAAAGAGTTGCAGGCCGATGTTGATAATTGGAAAGCACAGTATGATAGCCTAAGGATTGACATGGATGCTTTAGAAAAGGAAAGGAGTACCTTGAAGCGGCAGATGAGAATTATGGAAGTAGAACTGGCAATAGAGAAGGCTTCTTGCAGTCAGGCTGATAAAGATAAGAGTGTTCTGGAGTCTTCGTTTGCGGAGCAGCTGTCCCGTGCCTCAGAGGAGATTAGAGACTTGAAAAACTTGTTGGGGCAGAAGGAGGAATACTCAGGCAAGCTCGTGCAATCACTCTCTCGTACTCAAGAAGACTTTCGTAAGGCTTTAGACAAAGCTCAAACTTTAGAGGAGTCGATTGTACCATTAAGGGCCGCCCATGAAGCTGCGGAGGCAGAGAAGGACAGATTGAGAGCTGAGCTTCAAGTATGGGCGAAGGATTATGAAGATCTGGAAGAGGTGGCTGTTGTCGATGTGATCTGGGCGTACATGAATTCTTGCCTTGACACATTGTTGAAATAGCTAAAACTAAGGAAGCCATGGAGAAGGCTCAACAAGGTCATAACTTCTCTTCACCTGATGGTGAGATTCCAGTCGCTCATTCCACTTCATCCCCAGTTGCTCCCGTTCCTTCTGCCAGTGAAGTCAACCCTTCTCTTGAAGAAATTTAGTTGGTTCATCCCTTTTTTTTGTATCAATTGGTGGTTACCTCCAGTCCCATCTGGGGTAAATTTGGATTTCCTTAAAGTCCCCAAATGACAACTTAGGGGAACCAAAATGTATATAAAAATTTTATACGGCTAAGTATAAGTTAATACTTACTTTTAGCCGTTTTAATATTTAAATGTTAGTTCGAATTTTATTGAGTTTCTGTTTCAGTCTTTAAGTCTTTTGCATGCTTCATTTTTTCGAGGTTTTAGTTTTACCTTCGAGTTTTGCATGTGGAATGCTTTAGACTACTCGTGCCTTTTTTGTAAAGAAAAACTCTCTGAATTGCTACTAGATTTTATTGATGAATCTGAGGTAATAAATAAGAAAAAGGAACAGTTGTCTAAGGATTGTGTAATTTTAAAGACAAAGTGTAAGAACCTAGAACTCAGAGTCAGTGAGACTGTGAGTGAAATACTGCTCTGAAGAACCAAGTTCATTCATTTGAAGCTAATGTCCTAGAGTTAAAATCTGAAAACCTAAAAATGAAACTGGGAACCAGTAAGAAGATAGCTGACAGCTCACAACTCACCTTAGAAGAAAATGTAGTTAAGCTAAAAGATGAACTGTATAGGAAGGATGAACAGGTAAGAGTGTTGAAAGAGGAACTAGGAAAGGTGAAACATGAACTAGATAGAACTTGTAAATGGAACAAATACTCTGATGCTTTGACATGGCTACAAGAAAATCATAGTAGCAATAGAAGAGGACTTGGCTTTGGGAATCAGCTGCCTAAGTGGGATCCTAAAATCAAGTACCTCACTCTTCCTGAGAACAAAATTTTTACCACTGTGGTAAGACTGGTCACTATAAAAGTGAATTTAATGCAAAAAAAATACCAGTCAAAAGAACAAAAGTTTTGTTCAAAGGAAGAGTTGGTTGCCAAGCTGGGATAAAACGAATTTAATTCATCCTTTTTTCTTATACAAAGTGACCCAAACTAGTTTGGGTTCCTAAGACTAACCCCTGATTTATTTTTGTAGGTTCAAGTGAAAGGGAGCATCCAAATATGGTACATGGATAGTGGCTGCTCAAAGCACATGACTGGAAACAAGGACTAGTTCCTTTCACTTGAGGACCTCAAAGGAGGAAATGTCTCCTTTGGAAATGGAAAGAAAGGTGAAATCATTGGGGTTAGTAAGGTAGGTAAGAATGACACTCATTCTATTGAGAATGTCTATTTGATAGACGGCTTGAAATATAGCCTAATCAGTGTGTCATAGCTATGTGATAAAGGTAACTTGGTAGCATTCACCTCTACAAAATGTTTTGTGATAAATCTTACCACTGACAAGATTGTTTTGCAGGGAAAAAGAGTGAACAATATATACATTATAGATTTGTCCACACTTTCAGAAAATGAACTAACCTGCTTAAGTATGATGGACAGTGATCCCCTCCTTTGGCATAAGAGGCTTGGACATGCAAGTCCAAGTCAACTCAACAAATTAGTCTCCAAGGACTTAGTGATAGGACTACCTAACATTAAGTTCAAGTAATACAAAGTTTATGAGGTTTGTGGAAGGGGGAAGCAGGTAAGATCCTCTTTTAAAAGCAAGAAAGTGGTAAGTACCACCAGAACGATGGAACTGGTCCATATGGATCTTTGTGGTCCAACGAGAACATTAAGCAGAGGTGGTAAGAAATATGTGATGGTGCTTGTTGATGATTATTCTAGATTTACCTAGACATTGTTTCTAACATCTAAAGATGAAGCATTTGACATGTTCACTTCTTTTGTTAGAAAAATTCAGAAATAATTAGGAAATCAACTTGCATCAATTAGGTCTGATCATGGCACTAAATTTGAAAATGCTAAGT
This sequence comes from Nicotiana knightiana, assembly GCA_005239525.1. Lineage (NCBI taxonomy): Eukaryota > Viridiplantae > Streptophyta > Magnoliopsida > Solanales > Solanaceae > Nicotiana > Nicotiana knightiana. The sequence continues at coordinate 58,200 of ML414414.1, read as the reverse complement.
TTGCTTAATTTTGTGATGTGCATGGATAGATCATAATTTTTCTGCTCCTAGAACTCCGCAAAAACATGGAGTAGTTAAAAAAAAGAATAAGACACTTGAAGATATGGCTAGGACTATGCTTCTTTCTAGTAAATTACCCCATAGTTTCTAAGCAGATAGATGTTAATACTGCATGCTATATCATAAATAGGTGCATGACAAGACCCCTTGTAGAGAAGACTCCCTATGAGTTACTTAAAGGGAGAAAGACAAATATATCCAACCTTAGAGCATTTGGTTGCAAGTGCTTTGTGCACAACAATGGTAAAGACTCCCTTGGTATGTTTGATCCTAGAAGTGATGAGGGAGTATTCTTAGGATATTCTTCACATAGTAAAGCTTATAAAGTTTATAACAAAATAACTATGTGTGTTGAAGAGAGTGTACATGTATTTTTTGATAAAAATAACATTCTTTCTGAGATATAAGAACAAGATGATGAAACAATTGGGCTATCTAGAAACTCATATGACATCACAGCCCAGACTGAAGCAACACTTGAGGAAGGAACATGTGATGGAACAGGTTCATCCATCCCGGGCAACATGATAGGGGGAAATAGAACAAAATAATTCCCAAACTTTTTTGAAATCTGTGCCTGAACCTGTTCCACAGCAACAAAGCATTGAAGGAACGTCACGGAGTAACCATTTGGTTGTGAAACCTTACAAATATCAAAGTTCTCACCCTATTGAGAACATTATCACTGATCCAACCTCTAGAATCAAAACTAGATCTTCTTTAAAGAATCTTTGTGATTTTGATGCTTTCTTATCTCTTATTGAATCTAAAAATATTGCTGAGGCTTTGCAGGATATAGACTGGGTAAATGCAATGCAAGATGAACTCAACCAATTTGAAAGGAGTCAAGTTTGGCATTTGGTACCAAGACCCTTGGATAGATCAATAATTGGCACTAAGTGGGTCTTCAGAAATAAACTTGATGAAGATGGAACAGTTACTAGGAACAAGGCAAGATTGGTGGTTCAAGGATATAGTCAGGAGGAAGCATAGACTATGATAATACTTTTGCTCCAGTGGCAAGACTGGAAGCAATAAGACTCCTCATAGGCTTTGCTGCTTACATGGAATTCACCCTTCACCAGATGGATGTCAAGAGTGCCTTCCTAAATGGCTATCTAAAGGAAGAAGTGTTTGTCAAGCAACCAGCGGGGTTTGAAAACAAGGAGAATCCTGATCATGTGTACAAGCTTGACAAGGCACTGTATGGACTCAAGCAAGATCCTACAACATGGTATGAAAGATTATCAAAATTCTTGCTTGAGCATGACTACAAGAGAGGTAAAATTGATAGTACTCTATTCTTGAAAGCAAAAGGTAAATATCTCTTAGTAGTTCAGATATGTAGATGACATAATCTTTGGAGCAACTACTGATAAGCTAAGTAAAGAATTTTCTAAACTAATGGGGAGTGAATTTGAAATAAGCATGATGGGTAAGTTTAATTTCCTTTTAGGCTTACAAATAAAAAAAAATTCAAATAGAACTATGATCCATCAGTAAAAGTATGTAAAAGAGTTTCTTAAAAGGTTTAACATTGAAGACTCCAAAGAAATTGACACTCCTATTGCAACAGCCACAAAATTGGATACAGATAAACCTGGTTCATCTGTTGATCAAAAGTTGTATAAGGGAATGATTGGTTCTTTGCTGTATCTCACTGCTAGTAGACATGACATTGTTTTCAGTGTAGGACTTAGTGCAAGATTTCAGGCTAATCCAAAGGAATCCCACTTAACTGTTGTAAAGAGAATCTTGAGATACTTAAAAGGCATCACTGATCTCTGTCTTTGGTAATCAAAAGGTAGTAATTTCAACCTTGTGGGATATGTTGATGCTGACTATGCAGGTTTTCTTGTGGATAGAAAGAGCACCTCAGGTATGGAACACTTTGGTTCATGACTTGTGTCTTGGGCCACTAAAAAGCAGAATTATGTGGCCATATCTACTGCTGAAGCTGAGTACGTGGTTGCAGCCTCATGTTGTGCTCAACTATTGTGGATTAAGCAGCAATTGATGGATTTTGGAACCGATGTTGGATGTATCCCTATATTTTGTGATAACACGATTGCTATCAGTATGACAAAGAACCCCGTTCATCATAAAAGAACAAAGCACATAGATGTTAGACATCATTTTTAAGGGACAATTATGAGAAGAGATTGATCACCATAGAGTTTTGTGCTACTGATAAATAGATTGCTGACATATTTACAAAATAATTGAGTGTAGATCATTTTGAAAGGAACGGGTTAGAGTTAGGGATGATTAAGACCACCTAATTGAACCAGTTCAGAGTGTAAATGAAAAAAAAATGAAAAACAATTTGGCTAGATTATCTGAAACTTGTGTAAATAATCAGATTAATTGTTACTCAGTCTCATACTGTAAATAGTATACTCCCGTGCCATGCTTTGATATGACTCACTGGTTACTAATGAATTTTTCTCTATTGTTGAGAGTTGAGACATGATCAAGATGATTCTTAAGTGATGAACCTGGTTAATCAGTACTGGTTCATCTGAAAGACGAGGTATGTGTTCTACGCTCTACACATTTTGAAATACTGATATTCAAATCATGATCAGAACTCTACCCAATCTCAAAATCTTTAAAAGCCTATCCTATAAATATTTGAACCAGTTCCGTCTACACTAAAGAATACCCACCATATTAAAACATCTAGATCCTAGGGAAGCAGTAACCGTCATTCCAACCGAACAAATGCAGAGTGATTAGACTTCTAATTGACCCAAAAATCTGCCGTTGTGTATTTATTACACTTCCCTTTAAATCCCACATCATCACCTCTGAAAATCCCTCATCAATTCTAAATTGTCGAAACCCTTCCTTCTCTCCTTGCCTTCAACTTCAATCCAGATTCTTTCTTCGTTCATCAACCAAAAATCAAAATGTCTAACCCCTGTAACAATCCCGGTACTCCACCACCCCCTACTCTATCTTCGTCTTCTACAACCCCTTCTCAACCTAGCTCCACCCATCCCCAACCCAGTCCTAACCCCGAAACCCAGAAAAAGAAAAGTTAAGATGCTTGATAGAAAGACAGTGGTCAGCGGCTCTTTAGCAAGAAAATTAAATGCCAAGCTTCAAACAAGTCAGGCTCAAGAATCACAAAATTCGAGCAATTCTTTTAAATCAGAGACTGAGGGGGAAGCAACATCTTCTTCTGATTCTGAGCAGGTATCTTCTGTACCAAAAACTACTTCTTAGGTTAATTCTAAGACTGCTGAAACCTTAGAAACTAGGTTCATCTTGGTTGGGTCCCTGATAGATGTGGAATTTTCGGAGACAAGAAGGAGAGGTGGTAAAAACAAAATTGAAAAAGAAAAGGATAGAGAGGGAGTAAGGAGTGAAGAGAGGGGAAAAGGGAAAGATATGGCTGATTCTTCACCCACCTCTGAATCTATTAGAATGGCTATTTGTGGAGATGAGCCAGAAATTGAAGAAGGTGTCAAGAAGGCAGGGGGAAGTGAATTAGGAGAAGCCACTGAAGGTAAATCTGGGAAAGCACACAGATGAACCTGGTTCATCTACTGAGGAAACCCTGGCGGATTTGTTGAAAAAGTTAGGTGATAGTTACAATCCAAAGAAGAAAAGAACTACTAAAGATCAAACTTCTAGGACAGCAAGAGCAAATAAGAAAAGAAAAGTTGCTCCTTCTGAAATTTCTGATATTCCTCTTCCAAGAGGAAGAACTACAAGGGGCAAGCTAAAGCAAAGTGAGGAGGAGCTGCAGAGAGCTTTAGCGGAGAATAAGAAGAAGAAGCTGGAGAAAGGAAAAGAAAAAATGGTTGCGCATGTGGAGGCTGTTGAAGTAGATGAGATGGACCTGGTCCATCAAAGTGAAAAAGTGGCAGAGGTAGAGGTCAAGACCCCTAAGCCAAATAAACCAAAGACTTCCTCAAAGAAGTCTTCATCTGTTTCTAAGTCTGCTGAACCCTCGACCTTGGCCAAGCGAACCAGGTCTACAGTGAAACCCAAGAAAGTGCAAATTCTTGAAGAAGGTGATTGGAGAGATGAAGAGGCGGCTGAATTTGATGGTGAGAAGGATAAGTTGACAAAGTTTGGAAAACGTACAATTATAAAGGGAAGGTTGTTGAAAGACCTGAAAAAAGAAGGAATGATTCTATTGCTGGAGAAGCTTGAGAGACAGGGCTGGAAGGACATGGTCCTTCAGTTGGATAGAAGACTGGCCAGAATTGAAATAGTGGAATTCATGGCAAACGCTAAGATTAAAGATGGTAGAGTCACCAGTCTGGTAAAGGGGGTCTAAATTTCTTTCGATGTTAAAGAATTGGGTGGAATCCTTGGCATTCCCTCTGAAGGCTATGATGACTACACAAGGCAGAGATGGCCAAGTCTAGATGATCTTCCAACTGCCCTAGTGATCACAAGGAAGTTCTGCGACAATGAGGAAGAAGGTGAGCCCAAGGCAGTCTACAAGAGTGAAATGAAGCCCCCACACAAGGTGATCTTTGAATTTATCAACAAGTGTGTGTTTCCACGGCAGGAAAAAGGGCACATTGCTAATTACATGGATTTGGTTTTGATGGAGTGCCTGGACAGGGGGAGGCAGATAAACTGGCCTTGGTTTATAATTCAGCTCTTGGACAGAGTTGTCAATGGCTCCAAACCCCACGCCATTCCATATGGCTTCATTCTCACTTTTGTACTTGCTCATTACAAGGTGCCACTGAAGAAGGCGGAGATGGCCACAAGCAAGAACCATTTTGGAATAAATACTCTTCTATCTTGTGATTATGAGGTAAATGTCATCCCCAATGAACCTGGTTCGTCGAAGAGGACACCTGTAAACATCAAAGTAAGAGCTCTAGTACAGGAGAGTGGGGTGAAGGATGCTGAAATAGCAAGGCTGAAAAACCATTTGACAGAGGCTGAATTAGAGAGGGATGCTCTCAGAGCTCAGCTTACTAAGGAAAGGGAGAAGAATGAGGGAATTCTTCGAGATATGCTAACTCTTCTCCAAGCCAAAACCCAAGCCTCCAGCCCTTCCAAGCCTTAGTTGCCTAGCCTTCCTAGAACATCAGTGACCCGGACTCGGGACTTTTTTTGGGTTTTGCTCATGTTTTTAACTTTTTTTTATTTCATTTTGTGGATTGTGGAAGATTCGTACTTTCTATCAATGAAATCTGATGCTTTTGCTCTTATTCAGTGTTTCGGTTTCGTTGATAGTTTGAATTATTAGTTGATTATTGATGATTAATCCATGATTGCACTTGCAGTTTCCCAAGTGGCCATGAGTAATTCTTAAATGTCTGGGATTCACATAATTTTTGCAACTTTTCGATGATACCAAAAGGGGGAAGAATGGATGTGCTGCTCTGAACATGTGATATTTATAACCAAATATCCCTGGTTCTTTTGTGATAAATGCTTAATACTCTAATATGTGTCAATATTGGACTAAGTTGGATACATGCCTAAGCTTATGGACGCACAGTTTTGAAGAGTGACAAAGGAACTCAGAAATGAACCAGGTTCATCACTGGAAGACATAGACACAAGCAGAGTTAACGGAACGTGAGGTGCACATGTATGAGATAAACAAAATCTGGTAAAATAGAGATATTTTCTGATCGAAAAGATTGCAAAAACAATAAGGAGAAGGACTCCTTATTCAGTAAGAACAGAATCTTAAGATAAGGAAGGATTTGAGGAGTTGAGATTGACTAGAACTCTTTCACCAAGGAAGAGTTGCATTAGAACTCTAGTTAATTCCTTATCTACTAATCATATATATTGCATATTGTTCTTATTGTACAAGTACGCACAAAAGCAGAAGTTAAGCAAGAATTGAGAGCAAATTTAGCGAGGCAATTTTGCAAGCCATTCGTGTGAAATTTGAGTGTGCGAATCTGAAGTTACTTGAACTAGCTAGAAGATCCAGTTCCAACGGTTGTCTTTTAGTCTAGTTTATTTGTAGTAGGTGGTTTTAACTTGTACCTTTTCAGATTTATCTAGAAGCGTCTGTAATAGGTACTCTGTGTTCAAGTTATAGCTAACTTGGAGTTTGTCGCAAATAGCTAGAGGCTAGTTTGCTACAAGGGATTAGAGGTAATCCTAGGTTTACAAAAGAGTTTTTGTAAATGTTGTTTTGGCTCACTGATTTAGTAAAGAGTTTTGGAAAAATTCTACTGGGAAGTAGGTCGTGGTTTGTTCACCTTTTGAGCCAGGTGTTTTCCACGTAAAAATCTCTGTGTTCTTTAATTCTGTATTTATTATTCCGCAAACAGTAGAAGTTGGAACACATAGAAGAACTTGGTCCTTTTATAACAAATGCACGCGAAAATCGGACACCACACAAATCACTCCCTCTTGTGTGGTATTGACGTATTGGTTTAAAATTAGAATATTTCAGGACTTTAATCTTGGGACTACAATCAGGATTATAGCTTAGATAATCAACTTCATTTTTTATATGGGCCAAGTTATACTAAGATTTTGGTATAACAATAATATTGGTTATAGCTAATATTTCCAATCAAATACAGAATAAATTTATCCCAAAATCCATACATGGGATAACCCACATAATCCCTAGAATCTAAAGGTTCCTTAAACTTTAAGCTGTAATATCAAAGAGAACCAATTAGATTTCAACTGTTAGGCGTTTAATAAAGTCAAATAACCTAATAAATCAAACAGTATAATAACTGACTCACAATAATTATGACGTGAGCAAACGTAAGTCAACTCGAAGTCATGTTGTATATTTTCTCCGTTTTAAATTAGACGAGGTACTTTCCTTTTTATTTTATTTCAAAATAAATAAAATATTTCTAAATTTGGAAATAATTCAACTTTTAACCGTTCATTCTAGCCATTATACTCTTACTTAGAAGTTTATATAATCACACAAATAACATGGCCCCACAAAGTTTTTACCTTTTAAACTTTTAAGACCACAAATTTTAAAAGTATTTTTTTTCTTAAACTCCGTACCGAGTGAAATTACCTCTTTTAAATTGAACCGGATAGAGTAGTATATAATTTTAGAGCTAGAGGTGGTTTGCAAGTTAAATGGTTCAACTTCGATAGTTACGTTTCACACTTCTTCATCTTCTGCACCAACTTGTGTTCATGTCTCCCCCATTTAGAAGGCGCGGGCTCAAGTTTCTTCTTGGCCTTATAGACCATATTAATTGCGTATTTTTTTAACAATATATAAAGATTATATATTAATTATATACAATTATATATATGTATTATATAATTATGCATATATTTTATATTCGTCGGCTATTTTTAGTTTAAGTGGTTTGATGGACAGTTATTTTGGTTAATTTAGTCGGTCATATTCATTATTTATTTTTTCTAGTCATATACAGAGTTTATACATTTATTATACACAATAATACATATATAATGTATAAATTGTGCAAATAGTATACCTCTATCTGTTATTTTTAGTTTAATCGGTTAAGTAAACGGCTATTTGGGTAATTCTTCAATTAAATATTACCAATAATAGCGGTGTGTTGGAAAAAATTCTAGCTAAAATATCAACAAGGAAATATAATCCAGGAAAGAATATGTGCTGCGATTCGTATCAATTTATTTATTTAAGAAAAAGACAAACAAAATCCGATGAAATAAGTATACTAGACAAGTCTTATTTCAATTAAATTTATTTATGTTTGAATTAATGTTGTCTATATCAACTTACTTTAGCAGCAATGGTCCCAAATGCACGCCTAGAAGATATTTGATTAGAAAAGAAATTTTTTGCTAAAGACCTTTGGCGACCACATTTTTGAGACTGAGTCACGATTTCAATGCCTTGTACGACTATATCTCCGTTGAATATTTTTTAGTCTGACCTCCAATCTACTGATTCACTGAATGACTTATTTGAATTTGCCAAGTTAAAGGAAGTCCACCATTTTTTCAACCATTAAATTAAGTACGTCAAATGCGAATGAATAAATTAAAAATATAATTTGACTAGTGGGGATGTGTCCTATTATCTCAGGTGAGTTTAGGCATTCGTAGTTGACTACTGTTTTTGATAAATTCCGGCCCTACTTTTCAGTTAACTAAAGTCCTATAATATTTCTAGGCTGACTTGAATGACAAAGTCAAGATTTGTGACTGTCATCTCCGTTACACTATATACTGGATTGTGACAGATCATCATGTCCGTCATGAATTATGTTCACATTATAAATCCGTCATAAAATCGTCACAAATTCCGTTACAATTATGTGACGTGCTTGTCCATCATAAATATTCTTTTTCTTCTAGTGATATTATAAGGCTTACTCTTTTTCTTTTCATATTGCTTATTATCTGATTTCTTCACACCTATTTTACGTTCTGCTGCGTCTAGTTAAGTCTAAGAAACCAACTCTTGAGAACTAATTTAGATTGATAACATGTCCCAAAAGGTGAATATTATTGAGAGATGAAACATGAAGATTGACTTAGTTCACTACTTTTCAAGTTTTCTTGCAGATTTATGCTAAAAGAGAATGGGAAAGAGAAACAGTACGTAAAGTCCATGGATTAAAATAACATTCATCATTTTCCTTTTAATGTGATTTATCTTGAGAATTGAATTTAGTAATTTACTGATATAATAAGATTATTCAACAAGAAAAATCAATCATGAGAAGCTTAGCTAAAAGCGCACTAGAAATATGCAACGACCACAACAAGTTATACTAATTTGTAGTCACCACACCATCAAAGAATGGGTATGATGGATGAAATCGCTTGATCGTCTATTAGAGGTATTGTTGAGTCCTCGGAATAGAGAATTTCTTGTAAGGAGCGCTCTTCCTTAGGGCTCTACATGATATGAATTTGAATTAATCGACTGATAAATTCAAATACAGATAGTTAAACGTAAAAAAACTGTTAACAAGATATGAAGCTAACTGTAGTTAGCTGGCTTAGTTAGTGTTAACTGTTGTTAGTTAACTAAGAGTAGTTAGTTAGTTAATGACAGATGTATTCAACTAACTTAAGTTACAGCACTGTGTATAACTAACAAGCAGTTAGTTATCATGTACATTGTATTCATTCTATGAGAAAAAACGGTTTCTTCTCCAGTGATGCTTCTTCGAATCTTCTTCTTCTCTCTTCTCCATTGAAGCTTAATCACTAGAAGTTATCATGGTATCAGAGCTAGCGGATTAATCCAAGCTTACTTCGAGCTTGTTTCCAGCATTTTTTAGCCTTCTTTTTGCCTAATTGCTTTTGAGTCGCCATTATTGGTGAAACGCATCCTTGAGCAGCTAGGGTTGTCTTTTTTGTTACAATTCAAAATTGTCTCTAAGTTTTCAAGTTCATTTCAATGGTAATTGAAACTACAAACGACGCTACTGATGCTACACACGCAAGAGGAGGCATCGGTATGATTCCAGTTGTAGATCAACATCATCCTCTATTTCTTCAACCTTGCGATACTCCAAGTAGCTCGCTAATTTCGATTAAACTCACAGGACCTGAAAACTATGCTCTATGGAGTAGTTCTATGCGAGTTAGCCTACTAGGAAAGAGCAAATTAGGTTTTTGTTGATGGTAGGTACTCGAAGGATAAATTTGATTCATCCTTGCATGAACTGTGAGAGAAGTGTAACGCTATAGTCCTTTCGTGGATAATGAATTCAGTTAGCAATGAATTACTAAGTGGTATGGTGTATGCTACAAGTCTTAGAAGGTCTGGTCCGATCTTGGGGAAACTTTTGATAAAGTTAATGGATCGCGAATCCTATATCTTCATAGACAAATAGCCACTTTAACCCAGGGTATTTTCTCAGTTTCAGTGTATTTCTCAAAACTAAGGGAATTGTGGGCAGAGTTTAATGCACTAATGCCCTGCCCTGGTTGTGGTTGTGAAGAATCTAAGAAATATGTTGAACATTTTGAATCTCAAAGACTGTTGCAGTTTCTAATGGGTCTAAATGAATCATATGCTCAGTCTAGCAATCAGATTATGATGATGTCCTCAACTCCTTCAATTAATAAGGTCTATGCTATGATAGTGTCTGAGGAAAGTAGGAGATCACTGACTCCTCCTACACATATTCCTGAGATAAATGAAGGAATAGCCTTGTTTAGTAACAATGGAGGCTACAGGGGTACTAGTTCACATGGCTCTGGTAATGGTGTCATGTATAACAACAAGGGAGGATCATCTAGTTCAGGAGCAGGTTATAGAAACAAGAAGAATATCCTTTACTGTGACTATTGTCACTTCAAAGGGCATACCAGAGATACTTGCTACAAATTGGTGGGATATCCAGCAGATTTCAAATCTAAGAAGAAGATTCCCTCTGTCAATTATGCTAAGGACAATCATTCTAATAGTGATGTCAACTCTGCTTCTATGGGTGAAATTACTGGTTTAATGGCTAACATGGCTAGAAATGCAGCACCTAGCCAAGTTCACAATCAGAATGTTCAAGCAGGACTAACAGGACTGGCAGGGATTCCACAGTTTACTCAGGAGCAGTACACTCAAATTCTGCAGATGCTTGGCAAAGGCAGTGAGATTGGTAGTTCATCTGAGAATGCAGGTATAGCAAATGCAACCATGACTACCAGTGAAGACCTAATTAAGTGGATAGTGGATTCCGGAGCATCAAATCACATGGTTAATGACAAACAAATCTTAACTGAGAATAGTGAGTGTGATAAGTCTAAAGAGTGCAGAGTTCATTTGCCTACTGGAGAGACAGTCACTGTTAATCACATAGGCTCTACTTATCTTTTTCCTGGTCAAAAGATAACTAATGTGCTGCACATACCTGGATTCAAATACAATCTCCTATCTGTATCAAAGTTAACAAAAGAACTAAAGTGTGTAGCCATGTTCTTTCCTGATTTCTTCATTTTTCAGGATCTCTTCAGTGGCAAAGTGAAGGGGATTGGTAGAGAAGACAGTGGCCTCTATGTGTTCAACCACAGTAGCAAACTTCAGGTGAATTCTGCTGTAATACCTAGCAAACTTCAGGTGGATTCTGCTGAAGTACTTCAGGTGGATCGCAAACTTCAGGTGGATTCTGCTGAAGTACCTGTGTCTCAGGGTAAATGTGTCTTAAATTCTGTTGCTGCAAATACAATAACTGGCAGTAGACTGAGTGTAGATCTTTGGCACAAAAGACTAGGGCATGTGCCACTTACTACTTTGAGGAAGATGAAAGTTTTTCAATCTGTAAAGCATGATTCATCTAAAAGTCACTGTACTGTATGTCCACTATCTAAACAATCAAGACTGCCATTTCTTTCAAGTAATATTGTCTCTACTAATTGCTTTCACACTATTCATGGTGATGTATGGGGACCTTACAGAGTTCCTACTCATGATGGTAGAAGGTATTTTCTAGCCTTAGTTGATGATCATTCCAGATATACTTGGATCTTTTTACTTCCTTCGAAGGGTGAAGTAGTTGTAGTGATAAGAAACTTTTTACTCATGGTCCAGAATGTTTTTTCCTGTTCTGTGAAAGTGTTTAGGTCTGACAATGGTTGTGAATTCTTTAATTCACAAATGACAGTATTATTGCAGTTTTTTGGAATCATTCATCAAAGTTCCTATGTCTACACTCCTTAGCAAAATGGAGTTGTTGAAAGAAGACACAGATATATCTTGGACACTGCAAGAGCCTTGAGGTTCCAAGCCTCAGTTCCTCTAAGGTTCTGGGGAGAATGTGTTCTGGCTGTTGTTTATGTTATCAATAGACTGCCTACACCTACTCTTCAAGGCAAGTGTCCCTATAAAGTGTTGCATGGTCAGTTGCTCTCACTACATAATTTGCGAGTGTTTGGTTGTTTGGGATATGTTACTGATCTCAAAGAGGGGGACAAATTCTCACCAAGAGCTATCCCAGCCATATTTCTTGGTTACTCTTTGACCCAGAAGGGGTACAAGATGTATGTTATTCACCCAAAGAGTTTTCAAGTCACGAGAGAGGTAGTGTTCAAAGAAGATGTCTTTCCTTTCAACCATCTTCCCACTACTATCTCATCTTTGTTCCCAGTCCTCGACCTCAGCACTATACCTGCTTCTACTTCTTCTATATCATCCACCTCAATTAGTGTTGAATCTACCGAGCCAGTTTTAGACAGTGGCATATCCGACACAACTGATCAACCCTCACTGCTCCTCTCATCAGGCTCAATAGAATATGTCGAGACAACTGATGATTCTAACAGTTCTATGCATTCTATTGTCCCTGAGCCCTGTAGAAAATCCACCAGAACTAGCAGACCTCCTGTTTGGCTTAAAGAGTATGTCACTCAGCAGCAAGGTAATGCTACCTGCTGTTATCCGAAGTCAAACTAGTTATCCTATGATCATGTTTCCCAGTCCTTTGGTGCTGCACTTACAGCTTTTTCATTTGTTGAAGAGCCTCATTCTTATGTTGAGGCAATAAAACATCCACACTGGATTAATGCTATGCAATCAGAGATTGCAGCCTTAGATGATAATCATACATGGTGCATTGTTGATCTTCCTTCTGGGAAAGTGTCTATAGGTTGTCGATGGGTGTATAAGGTGAAGTACACTGCTTCAGGAGCTGTGGAAAGATATAAGGCTAGGCTAGTGGCTAAAGGGTATAGTCAACATGAGGGGCTTGACTACACATAAACTTTCTCTCCTGTGGCCAAGATGGTCACAGTGAGATCTATCATTGCCCTTGCAGCAACCAAGCACTGACCCATCTTTCAAATGGATGTCCATAATGCCTTTCTACAAGGCGATCTTCTAGAGGAAGTCTACATGGAGATTCCTCAGGGGTTTGCAAGCCAGGGAGGGACTTCTAAGGTTTGCAAACTTCACAAGTCTTTGTATGGCCTGAAGCAAGCTCCTAGGCAATGGAACAAGAAACTAACTGATGCACTAATGGGTCTTGGCTTCACTCAAAGCCACTATGACTACTCTCTCTTCACCAAAAGGGAGCAGGCTGCACTGACAGTAGTCTTGGTGTATGTAGATGATCTACTGGTGACAGGTACCTGCTCTGATCTGATTATTAAAACAAGGAATGACCTCAAGCTCATGTTCAAAATGAAGGATTTGGGAGAGCTGAAATTCTTTCTCGGAATAGAGTTTGCTAGGTTAAAAAAAGGCATAGTAATGAGCCAAAGGAAGTATGCTTTGGAACTTGTATCTGAAATGGGACTTGGAGGATCCAAACCAGCTGGTACTCCACTAGAGTCCAATGTGAAACTAACCTCTGTGGAGTATGATTCTTTTATCAAAGGTGACTCAATCTCAGATACAACAAGAGAGGACAGTCTACTAGAAGATCCATGTCAATATCAAAGACTCATAGGAAGGTTGTTGTATCTTACTATGACTAGAGTTGATATTGTATATGTTGTGCAAGTGCTCAGCCAATTTATGCACAAGCCAAAACAGTCACACCTTGAAGCTTCTCACAGAGTTGTAAGATACATCAAGGCAGCACCTGGTCTAGGTCTGCTAATGCCCTCAGACAGCTCAAGCACACTTACAGCTTATTGTGACTCAGAATGGGGAGGTTGCTTACAAACTAGAAGGTCTGTTACAGGATATCTAGTAAAATTTGGAGATACTACTATATCCTGGAAGTCGAAGAAACAGGATATAGTAGCCAGAATTTCAGCAGAGGCAGAATTCAGAAGCATGGCTTCCACAGTTGCTGAACTAACTTGGCTGACAGGCTTATACAAAGAACTGGGAGTTGACATCAACTGGCCTATTTCGTTATACTGTGACAGTAAAGCTGCTATCCAGATTGCAGCTAATCCTATCTTCCATGAGCGAACAAAGCATATAGATATTGACTGTTACTTTGTAAGAGAAAAATTTGTTCAGGGAATGATCAAGAATTTTCATGTTTCTACTAAGGAGCAACTTGCAAATTTATTAACTAAGAGTCTTGGAAAGTTGCAGCATGACTATCTACTGTCCAAGTTGGGGTTGAAAGACATATTTCAACCATCAGCTTGAGGGAGGGTGTTAACAAGATATGAGGCTAACTGTAGTTAGCTGACTTAGTTAGTGTTAACTAAGAGTAGTTAGTTAGTTAATGACAGTTGTATTCAACTAACTTAAGTTACAGTACTGTATATAACTAACAAGCAGTTAGTTATCATGTACACTGTATTCATTCTATGAAAAAAAACGGTTTCTTCTCCAGTGATGCTTCTTCGTATCTTCTTCTTCTCTCTTCTCCATTGAAGCTTAATCACTAGAAGTTATAAAAAACGACCCTATAACTTGTAGTAATCTGTAGTCATGTCAATATTACGTAAGATCAACATACATGAGAGAAGACATTGTTAACATATTGTTTAACAAAGAATACGAACAAAATCAGCTACTACTTGCGTAACTTGCTAACTTTTGTTCTTATTTTAGCAATAATATGCGAGCGACATTGTTTCTGCGCTATGGGGTGGATAGATACAATGGCTATGAATATGATAAGTTATTTATATATTATTTATTGTCTATCTCAATTCCTTCTGTCGCTTTTTATTGTTATCTTACCCGCTGGTTTTGCACTTAGGATATAATGTAATGCCAATATTTGTTTTATTTAAGAGACCACTTTTTTCTTTGATAACCTGGAACACAACTACGGTCGCGAGGCTTACCTCATCGTCGCATCATCATAACACATATATTCCGTTACATAAGTATGTAAAAAAAAAAAAATTGTGGGTCTTCTGTTTTATAATTAAGAAGAAACTGAGGTTTTCATTTGATATCAGTATGCACAATGCAAACTTTCTATAAATCATGATGAAAGTTTATCACATATTGAGAAGAATAGCTTGGTTGGACCCGCTATTCAACCCCCAATCTCCTTCTCTCCCCTTTCTTTTTCTACATTTGTGATGATTGATTTCAAGACCTTTCTTGGTCTTCTGGACATGACCTGTTCCAATCCTAGACATACTCCCGGCAAAAATTTACTTCAGTCGAGTGTTTATACCAAATCATATCAACTTATTACTATTATGATTTTAATAAAAATGAGAATATCATGTTACTTAACCATGATTATGCGAGAAGTATATGCGCCAACATGCGGATGCATATATTAAGTTGATGTAAACATCTTACGAGTAGAGATGCGCGGATGCAACATATTAGTTTAACAATTCACTGAACGTAAATTCTAAATCCGTTTTACATTAAATTTTTTTCCACCCCACTCCACCCACACCCAAATTTCTCTATTAACTAGAGAAACGCTACGGCCGTAAAAGATACAAGGTGATTGAAAAGTTCAAAGCAATTACAAGATTTACAGGTTAAGCATTTTGCTCAGATGTACTTCCCAAGTTGATTGGAATATAGACTACGACATATTTTGTCTTTAAATGGCATGTAAACGAAGGAAACAAAAGCTAAGCATTATTAATTATTGCGGAAAATTGAGAGTGAAATACATGTATACCCTAATCACTAAAAAAACTGCAGATTATATTCCACATAATATTTTAAACAATTTGAATCTGTGAAACAATGACCCTTATTTATGTATGAGATTATAACACTATTTTCTCAAGAAATAATAGCAGAATAGTATCATCCATAAAGAATAGTAAATTTACTTCCTTAATCTTATTAGGTAGGAACAAAAAATTTCATTTTTTATAAGATAAAATTAAACGAACCCTTTGATTTAGCATTTTTTGGTGGTTTCACAATATACCGAAATGTTCTAAAGTAGATTTATATGACTTATAAACTATTTTAACATTTAAAATCATTATTTGAATTGTCTAGATGATTGTTCATGATTATCAGATAATTCCACAAGAAGTATAAGTACGAAAATGAATAGAAAATAACAGGAAAAAAAGTAGTTGGCACAAAATTGACTAGTAATAATTGCGTGTCAGAAAAAGAAAAAAAAAAAAAAAGCAACGTATATTGATCATAGAAGCTCTAAGGTAAAAGGATATTATTGTCACTACCGGAAATTTCCACTTTCGAGACCTTGATGGCACCTGACATTTCACTTGCTAGACAAACTAATGTTAGAGAATCGTTAAGCCAATTATTATTCAATTTCAAAAAATAAAATCAATTAAACCAAAATAAAATATAATCGAGTGCGGAATAACATAAATGCCCATAATATCTACTACAATCCGGATCTGAAGTCGCAACTCACGAGCTTTTTTAGGTTCTTCTACAAACAGAGTCTGAAAGACATACAATTATTTTGAACGAAAAAGAAACAGTAAAATAGGGAAAATGAAAGAGGACTTCAAGGTCTGCGGACGCCAGCAGATCTACCTCGAGTCTCCAATGAGCAAATCCAAGCTGCTACGCCTCACGAACAGCCAGGGTCGGTACCAAAGTCTGCACAAGACGTGCAGAGTGTAGTATGAGTACAACTGACCCCATGTACTTCGTAAGTGTCGAGCCTAACCTCGACGAAGTAGTGACGAGGCTATGACAAGACACCACGTAATAAACCTGTGCAGATAACAGTATACGTACAAGATAACAACAAATAAAAGCTAAACATGTACTATTGGGAGGGAGACATGCTGAAGGGGGGACAAGATACGAGAAATACAGTAGAAATGATAACCAAAACAGTCAATATACCTTTAACCAGTAAGAAAAATTAAGCACAATGAAGAAAATTACACGGCATCACCCTTCATGCTTTTAGTCTCAACCTTACCATGAAACTAGAATACTGCACTGCATCACTCTTTGTGCTTTTAGTCTCACTTTCATCATAAATCAATAGATACGGCACGACATCACCTTTCATGCATTAACACTCACAATATGACCCGGCATCACCCTTCGTGTATTAACACTCACATACGGCATGGCATCACCCTTCGTGCATCAACACTTTCCCTTACTATATAACAATGAACAAGTAACAACAGGGAGATAGAATAACAAGAACAAGTCTTACGTCCACAATGGTTTCACACTACCAGTCTCACTTTAAGGAACAATACTCAATTATCACAAAAGCCCATAAACGTGGTAATAATGATCAATTTAATAAGTAACTAATCTAAACATGGATAACATGATCAAAGTAAGCAACAAATTACAAGGAACGAGTCTCACCTGCATGATTTAACCCGACAACAACGCATAAGTACTCGTCACCTCACATATACGTTGTACCCAACATCTAAACAGGTAACAAATAGACAAACAAGTCCTAATCCGTCAAGTTAAGGTTAACCACGACACTTACTTCGCTCCAAGGATCAATTCAAAGCTCAACCACATCTTTTACTTTCAAACAAGCCTCCGAACCAATAGAATCTATCAAATTACCAACCAAACGATTCAAATTAAGCCTTAGGAACTACCACGATTGCAAGGGATTCAATTTAGGTCATAATTGAAAAAGTCAAATCCCGGGCCCCCTTGGTCCAGACCTGAAATTCGAAACAAAATCTGATTACCCATTCACCCCCGACCCCGGTTATATAATTTATTTTGGAATCCGACCTCAATTTGAGGTCTAAATCGCATTTTTACAGAAATTCCTAATTCTACCCAAACCCCCAATTTCTACCTTGAAAACACTAGATTTTAGGTTGAAATCTTAGGAAATATAGTGAAAGATTAAAAGAAAATGGATTAGAATCACTTACCAATGATTTGGGGAAGAAGGGTGCTTGGGAAAATCGCCCTTAGGGTGTTCGTGTTTTGAAAATTTGAAGAATGAACAAAAATTCCGTAATTGGAACTGTTTTATTATTGGGCGTCACGTATTCATCGCGTTCACGTGAAACCTAAGGTGTTCGCAAAAATCAAAGCCTGATTGGCTTACGCGATCACGGGAGACTCCACGCATTCGCAAAGGTATGGCCTGCCTAACCTTCGTGTTCGCGAGACAAGACTCGTGTTCGCATAGAGTCACCATGTTTCCCACTTCCCCACCTCAATACACTACGCGTTCGTGCGTGACTGGCCGCGTTCGCTTAGAGAAGACCACCTAGTGCTCCGCGTTCGCGATTGTTGTCTCGCGTTCGCTTAGAAGAACCCCCCCCCCCCCCAGCCCAGTTCACACTTTGCGATCGTGGGAGTACCTTCGCGATCGCGAAGAAGGAAACCAGATGACAGTTGAACTGAGGAAAAACACCAGATTTTCTAAGTCTAAAACCTTTCGTAGGCTATCCGAAACTCATTAGAGCCCTCAGAGCTCCAAATCAAATATGCACACAAGTTCAAAAACCTCATATGAACTCGCTCGCACGATCAAAATACAAAAATAACGCTTAGAACTACGAATCAGACACCAAAATTAAAGGAAATTTTAAAGAAACTTTAAAACTTCTATTTTCACAACTGGACATCCTAATCACGTCAAACCATCTCCGTTTCTCACCAAATTTGACGGACAAGTCATAAATATAGTAATGAACCTATATCGAATTTCGAAACCAAAATACGGACCTGGTGTCAAAAAATTCAAATATCGGTCAATTCTTTAAATCATTAAACTTTTAATTCTCGACAAAAATCAATAACTCGGCCGAGGGACCTCCGAATTCGATTTCAGGCATACGCTCAAGTCCCAAATCATGATACGGACCCACCGGGACCGTCAAAATATGGATCCGGGTCCATTTTCTCAAAACGCTGACCGAAGTCAATTCAAATAAATTTTTAAGGTAAAATTTCTTATTTTATCAGTTGTTAACATAAAAGCCTTCCAGAAAAATATCCGGACTGTGCATGCAAATCGAGAAAGGTTTAAAGAAGCTACTAGAGGTTTCGAAACACAGAATTAGATTCTAAAACTCTAGATGACCTATCGGGTCATCACAATTATAAAGAATAATTAGGCATTGAATAATAGAAAATTAAAAGAGAAAATATAAAACCGTGCGTATACAATTTCTACACAATATTTGATATTTCGAACCATTAAAAAAATTGGTAACCCATTCTAAATTAGGGTCATTTTTATGGTCATTTGAAAAATTCCGGCAATGATAATCTCATTTTGGTTATTGATTTTGAGGTCAAAGAGTTCTTTGTCCCAAAGGATTATTGAAATATTATTTAACAAATCCAAAAGATTAAGGGTGTCTGATAGAGTTTAATAACAAAAATTAAGGGCGATAAAGCAACAATAGTCACTTTTAAGTCCGTAATTTAAAATACATTAACAATTTATAATGTATTTAAAGATTAGCCAATTCACTAAAACTTTACGCCTAAGTATTCTGAATTCGAAAATTCAGGATTTAGAGTCCTGAATTTTTGAGCTGCTAATTAGGACTAAGTGTCTTGAATTCTGAACTACTAATTGAAAATTCAGGACATAAGATTCGAACTTCTGGACACAATTTTTGAACTTTAGGACACGATGTCCTGAAGTTTGAACTTTGAGATTTAAACTCGAGGACGCCGTGTCCTGAAGTTTGAGCGAAATTGATTATTAAATACATTGTAAACTATGAATATATTTTAAACAACATACTTAAAAGTGGCTACCTGATGTCATTTCCACAAAATTTAACTAAAGTGAATATTTTAAAGCAAGTGCCATCCACTCTTGATTTGTCTCTTGTCTTATTCCGTAACGTAACAATTCTTTTAGTTTAACAAAAAATGTATGTCAATTATGTCAGTAAACAGTTTACGATAAACTCCGTAAAAAAATATCACAGTCGTATAAGATAGTGAGGCAAAAGAATCAAGTGAGGGGATGGGGATGAAGAGAGATAGAGGCATTCAGGAGCACAGAGCAATTCGACCACAAGAAGATGGGGCATTTACACAAATGACCTTTTTCAAGACACTACTTAAATCATGCATCCATTTTTTCAATTGGCTATATTTTATATCTTTAAGAAATTTAATTTAAATTATTTTTAAAAAGAGAAATGTAGCTCGTTGAGTTAATGTGAACTGAATTTAAAGAGTGGCCACAAAAAGGCCATATAATGCAAATAATCCAAAGGAAACACATAAAGTCATTTATATTAGGGATTTTTTCTTGGGGTTTTGGCATGGTGTGACAATGTACTCACACAATTGGTAGAAAATAGCCCTAGTTATAAATATTGGTACCAAATAGCCCATGAATGTATATCATAAAAATAAATATGTATATCAAACAATATATCACAACTTTTATTTTTCTTTTTTTATACTTAAAAATATATATTAAAATTTTATTTTTCTTCTTTATTATCTAAAATATAAAATGATAACAATTATTTAAAATTTATTTTTATCTCTATATCAATGTATATCATAACGAAAATAATTGCATTATTTATATATCACAGTGTATAACACATAAATAATTTGTATACCAAATATATATTGCATGTTTATTTTATTCTTAGTGTATATCAAAATGTATATAAATTTTTTTGTATGCGAAAATGTAAATAAAAGATATTTTTTTTCTTTGTATATTTCAGTGTATAACACATAGTTTCTTGTGGATATACACTAATATATTTGCTAGAGATATATTGATATACAAAATGAGAATGAGATATATTATTTGTATATCATCGTGTATATTAATAATGTGTATATCAAAAAAATATATTAAAAATTTATTTTTGTATAACACATTTTAGATTGAAAACTCAAGTTCAAGACGACTCCACACGTGTATCCCCTATTGTATCCCGTGTATATCTCTATGTACATCAGTGATATCTCATGTATATCATGTGTAGCTGTGTATATTCATGAAAATATGTGTTATATATACGATATACAATGTGATATATATGGTCGTCCATAAAAAATTATGTTGTATACATGATATACAAAATGATACACATATGCCCTTAAAAACTTGTCTGGATATACACGGATGTACACGATATACAATATGATATAAACATGTCACAGTTGGATTTTTAGGTCTGATTTGTTTGAAACCAGTAAAATTCACTTCTAATCTTACTCAAATTTTGTATATAGCCTCGTTTAGGTATTTTTTAACCATTTTTAATCGTACCCACTCGTTCAATCCAAGCAAAAAAAGAAGAGAGAAAAAAAAAATAAAGTTGAAATATATTTTCTCTCTCTTAGTGTTTGCTTATGATTTTCTCTGATGTGAGATCAACCTTACCTTTTTATCCTACTGATTTTTTTGCATAATTTGCAAGAATTTTTTCTAAACTATGAGAGCGAAAGGAAAAAGATAGAAGAAGAAATACAAGGAGAGAAAGGGGTAGAGAAGCCAAAATAAGCAAGTAGTTTTTTTTTTTTTTTAAAGAGAGAATGTATAAGAAAGTAGTTTTTTCATGATTTGGCTATATAATGCCAATTGTTTGAGGCTATCATTGCCAAACCTAATGTAAAGCTAAATAATTGTTAATTCCTGTTATGTGTTGTTATTAAATGCCAATTTTTCTTTTTTCTTATAGCTAAAATAAAATAAAATAATGTTTATGCTATTTAGCGATATTAGGGGGATTTCAAAAAGTAGCAAGATATTTTTATAAAATAGATATAAATTCGATCAAAACATACGACTGACATATAACTTACATACAACTTGCATACAAAATTTTTTCATACCAAAATATACAACTTACATATAATTTACAAATAACTTATATACAATTTGCATATAACTTATTTATGCCTTCCTCTTTGAGGTTCAATTTGAGATTCAACCAAAATTAGCTCTAATGTTCACCAAACTCCTTCAAAATTGAGATATAAACTTCAAAAAAAAATTCTAATAATTGCACCAAAATCCAATTCAAATAAATAATTATTTCGTAAAATTCGATTTTGTAAATTCAAAACTTTTTAATAGTTGTCAATTAAGTTATTTGACTTGCATTTGAGAGTCTATTGGTGTTTGGAATAGAAAGTAGAATCGGATTTTGGAACTGTGGTTGAAAACTGATTTGAACTCGGATTTGTTCGAGATCTAGTTGTTGGGTCTTTGAGGATTAAAAGAGAGAATATAGAGGTCAGGTTTTTGGAGTCTAAAACGAGAAAGATGGAAGCCTAATCTCTTACTTTATATACAACTGATAAATATAATTATGTTATATAATTAATTTAGAAATCTCTATAAGAATAGTAATTAGGTTTAGAGTTTGCACATATAATACAAATTCCTTTATATTGGCTACACTATTAAGATAGGGAGAAGTGCACAGTTAGTTAGTAATAAGGCATATATTGACTTTTAAGCCACTGTTTAAAATATCTTTAATCTTTAGTCATTGCTTTAATAAAATTTTACCCGCCTGGACGAAAATGCCTTTTTGCTCATAAAATTCAGGACCAAGTGTCCTTAACTTATGATCTTGTTACTGTAAGTTCAGAACTAGCTATCTTTAATTTATGAGCTTGTAAGTCTAAGTTTAGGACTACATGTTCTTAACTTTTGAACTTGTAACTCTAAGTTCAGGACTACATGTCCTTAACTTTTGAACTTGGAACTCGAAGTTCAGGACTATCTGTCCTTAATTTATGTGCTTGTAACTCTAAGTTAAGGACTACCTGTTCTTAATTTCTATGCTTGTAACTTTAAGTTAAGGACCAAGTGTCCTTAATTTTTGAACAGTCAACTCTAAGTTCAAGACCAACTCTATTTTACTTTTAAAAGAAACGTAGATTTAAATAGTTGCACAATCCTTCGTGAAAGTTTATTAATAAAGGGTATGTTCCTTTATCCATTGAGCCAGTGTCCACCTTCACTTTCACCTGACTTTGAAATAGCATGGGGATCTATAGAAAGGCCACTCTAGAACTGAAAAGAAAAGACATTGCTCGATCTTTAACCACTAACCGGACCGCGGAAACCAATACTTTTGCGTCGCCTTAATAATTTGCAGGAAGCACAAGGAGAAATTAATATGCATTTTCATTTGGGAAGAAAAAGAGATAGAAGAAAGGGTAACACCGTCTTTTCATATTAATTTTAATAGACTAGTGGTTATTTTTGTTCGGCATTAAAAATACTGGATAAAAAATAAATGCCACTTTAAAAAGTAACTATCCCACGCAATTTTTACTTAAGAATACACATCCTAGACGTAAAGTTGGCCCCATATAATGTTGTATTCGAGATTAATTGGGTCATACATGAGCCCACTTACTTATGGTCATTGCATATTATTTGTAAAAAGGGGGAATTGACACCCCACGACAAGTGCGCCCACGAAATGGTATAAAATAACCAAATCTTCAATTAATGGCATCTGGTAGCTCATATTGACTTTTTAACCTAAAAAATTGGTAATATGTTGCCACCATAAAAGTAGCTTCATAAATTTGCTACTCTTTCTCTACTATCCTTTTTCATCCGGATTTCTTTTAATCTCTCTTTCCAAAACATTTATCCTATGAACCTTTTTAGGTTGAAATCTCCTCCTCCTCTTCCTCCTCTTCTACTTCTTCTTCTTCTTCGCATATTTAGTTGCATGCCTGCATCTGTACTGGGAGAATATTTTTGAATATTTAATTTATTTTGGGAATCACTGTTGTAAATTTTCTCATTTCGTGTTCTTCAAAACTTTGGTTGTTGTATTTTACTTCGGGTTTTTAAAAAAATTTCTTGATCTTGGGATTACTGTTGAAATCTTCATTGTTTTCTCTTCATAGATTTGGTCACTGCATTCTATGTTCAGTGTTCCTTTTTTTTTTTAATTTCCGTAAATCATTATTGACAATGGATAAAAATTATACCTAGAGGAAGTGGACTTTGTTATTCATGAATATATACTGTTATACATAGGGATATACATTACATATATGTTGTGTATTACAACTTACAAGTGTAACAAAGAATAAACATGATTATACACCATGTACATAGGGATGCACATGAATATATACTGTTATACATCCAAATATACACCATTGTATATGGTGATATACATATATATTACAACTTTATTTTTCTATTTATGTATATAAAAATGTATATCAAAAAATTATTTTTCTTTTTTTGTATATCAAAATATAAATAAAATTTTTTTGTTTCTTCTTTGTATATCTAAGTGTATAATACATAATTTTTTATGGATATACAAAAATTGTATATGCTAAAAATACATTTATATATAGGACGGGAACTAGAACCATATTTTAAATAAAAAAAATAAGACAAGAGGAAAAGAAAAAGAATTAAGTTTTCCACTACTCCACAATCTCTGGATAACTATGAATACCAATCGGAAACACCTAGTGAAAATCACTCGGAAAAATGACGAAGGGGCTATACCAAGCCTTCGGAAACTGTATCGCCGATGATGATCCAAACACTAGAGGAGAACCAATGTTTGTAACGTTAATTTTTGACAGGGAAAATGTGAAGAAGAAGCAAAGTGGAATACGACCCATTTATTATTCATCTCACATATTTTTTACATACGCTTTGCAATATTTCCTAAATCATGAGAGAGAAAGAAGAAATATGGGGAGAGAGAGGGAGAGGAAGAAGATAAAGAGAGACACAGAGGGTTATGAGGAGACAAAATAAATATGGAAGTATGTTTTTTAAAAATTTGGCTATACAATACCAATTTTTTTGGGCTGCCATTGCTAATCACAATCTAAGGCCAAAATTTTATTAACTCCTATTATATGTTGTCATACGATGCCATTTTTTTTTGTAAAAATTGAGCAAAATTCATTTATAGTTACTCGTGCCAAACATTTAACACCCGATAGTCCAAAATTATAATATCTATTTTATAGCCTAAAAGTAATTCTAGTGGCTAGCCCAAAAGTACTTAACTAAGAGGCAAAGACAGATTGCAGAAAGAAAGGCGATCACGTCATGGCTGCAAAATCACTGATTACATGCAAAGTAAAAACCTTTGAACCGCTTGTCATCCGGTGCTTTTCCAGGCCAAGATACGGGTCAGATAGTTTCTATGCCAGATCCTGTTAGCCTAGAGTCCGTATAAAATATCATCACTGTCTCAATTGTTATGTACCAAAAAAGAGAAACTAAAATCACAAAAACAGATACAGAGAAACAAAGATCTGGTTGTTGTTGTTGTTGATTGATGCTGAAGAAATGACTGTATAGTAGTACGTATTTCCTGGAATTCAAGGGCTGTTGATTTTGTTTTAAAAATCCCAAGCTCTCTATTATTGCCTCATTTTTTTCTGGGCTAACTATCTTTGCTGGGAAAATCCTTTGGTTATCACCAAATAAATTTCCACGTATATGTCATTAGTTGATTTTGATGGAATCATAATTTTAGGCCCACTATTAGTATATGTTTACATGGATATTTATGTATTTCTTTCGGTGAAAATAGATTTAAATATTGGTATATAAAAAAATATATACAAAATATACTGTCACTATACAAAAATTATACAAAATAGACTGTCACTATACAATTTATATATAATAGACTGTCACTATAACAAATATATATAAAAATAGACTGTCATTATAAAAAATTATACTAAAATAGAATGCCACTATACAAATATATACAAAATAGATTGTTACTATACAAAAATATATTAAATAGACTGCCAATATGCAATTTATATACAAAAGACTGTCACTATGCAAAATATATACAAAACAAGCCGTCACTATACAAAATATATACTAAATAGACTGTTACTATACAAAAAATATAAAAAATAGACCGTCACTATATAAAATAAACTGTCATTATACAACAAAAATATAAAATAGACTGTCACTATACAAAATAAATATTTTTGGATATTAATATAATATGTTTGGACCGGAAGGCTATTTTGTATAAATAAGCAAAAACATGGGCTACTAAAATTTTGAGGGGCTTATAGACGTAAAAATTTCACCGAGTATCCAGTTTCTATCATGCTATTTAATATGTACCCAGTATTTTGCATTTTATGCACAAACACCTATGATATTATTAAAATGAACTTTAATATACTATTTTGCCTTCTTTTATTTTTTTCAAAAATAAGTCTTTGCTCAAAGTTGTAAACGTCGTCCTCAATATTGTCACCTGCCATCTCATATCAGCAAACACCCTCCTTAGCCTTCTCTCTGCCATTGTCTAAGAAATCCTAATATTTCTTTAGTGAGGTGTTTATTTGTTGCCTCTTAAGCACCAAATTGACGTGGGTAGCTTTAGATTGTTTTTTAAAATAGATTTTCCACATGCCAGTAAGTGTAAGTTGGTTTTGTAAATTTGTTTTCACTTCAATATGTTATAATTTTTCTAGGCTCACCTAACAGTTCCAAGCAAGTATCAACAAAGTATTTTGATAGCTGCATTCTTACACGATAATTTTTGTTGGCTTGTTGCAGTTTTCCATAGCAGATATTTGTGTAATATTCTTACCCCAACTTCAGACAACACTTGCAGCAGTACAAACTTCAGACAAAAGGGACTAAATTTTACTTGAAATAGTGCAAACTTCAGATAAGTTTGTCTGGAAATTGCCTAGGAAAGTAAAAACTTCAGACAAATTTGTTAGAAGTTTATAGTAAAATATCTGACGTTTGTATAAAATGTCCCTGTTAATTATGAGTTTCAATGATGAAAAATAATATATTACTTATGGTGTAGGATCACAAGGAATAAAACAAAGGAATCAAGAAGCAATATCATTCAAGAATAGATTAAGGAAACAATCTATTACCGGGAGCAATGCAAGGGAAAGAATAGATGATTAGATATGAAAAAAGGAAGAAGCAACGGAGATCCGGAAGAAGAATCAATCAATGATTCGATAAATGATTGACGGAAGATATTACAGCAAGGTCCCAAATCAAATGAAAACGAGATCGCATAGGGCTGCACTGGAAATCATTGAAGCCGGAAATCAAGGGATCTATCACAAATCACTCAAGTAACGAAAAGATATGCCTAGCGAATGAAAATCTTGTCAAGACCACAAACCAAGAAGGATCAACGGAAACTTGACTTTATTTTTGGAAAGAATCAATCTATGATTCTTTTCAAGGATCAACTCCCTTGGGTTTGCAGTCTCTCAAGATTCACATCTTTCAAGAGTCAAGAAGGCCTCACGAATATATACATATGTTCCAGACTTGAAGAGGACATACTTCGATCAAACCAACTTCAATCTCTTGATTCTATTTCAAAGTATGGTGCGTTATCAAAAAGGAGAACTATCTACTACCAACAACAACTCAACCACCTGTTGATCCAGAAGATATAGATGAGTACACGGACGAACAAATGGCAGTTGTTCAGGTTAATGCTAAGGCACGAAATTTACTCTATAATGCTATAAATGGAGGGGAATATGAGAAAATCTCAAGTTGGATACATCTAAAGAAATATGGGATAAACTGGAAGTTACTTATGAAGGAACCATCAAAGTGAAAGAAACTCACATTAACATGTTGGTTCATGACTATGAACTCTTCCAGATGAAAGAAGGAGAATCTATTGAGGAATTGTTTGCATGGATCAAGAAAATAGTTAGCGATCTAAAAGCTTTTGGTAAACCATACTCAAGTGGTGATCAAGTTCGGAAAATTCTAAGGAGTCTACCTACCACTTGGCAGACAAAAAAGTTGCACTCGAATCACAATATTTAAACAATATTTCATATGATGAGCTTCGAGGAGATCTTATAGCATTCGAGACAAGTCACCTCCAAAAAATAAACCAGGAAGAAAAGAAGAAAACAATTGCCTTCAAAGTCACAACTGAAAGACTAGAAAATGATATTGATGACCCTAGAAGCTCTTGATGAAGAGATTGCCATGGTATCAAGGAACATGGTTGGTTTAATGAGAAGATATAGAAACACAAGAAGAGGTGAGATTCCCCTTAAGTGAACCAGGCAATACAACGAACAAGAAAAGAACGATAGAAAATGTTATGAGTGTGGAAGATAAGGGCATGTTCAAGCTGAATGCCCAGGTCTTAAAAGAAAGGTTTCCAGAGGATTAAATAAAAATAAATCTTTCGAAAGCTGGAGTGATGAAGACAGTTCGGAACACGAAGAAATAGAAAATCTATGCTCCATTCTGGAAAACGACAAGCACAAATATTCGGGATGCTGAACTGATGAAGATGCATCAGACGATGAATGCAAAGAAGATAATGAAAATTATTTCATGGCACGAAGTGAAACAAGCGAGGTAAGATCTTATAATTATGGTAGATGCAATGAATTGTAGAATATTCTTGACCTTACTCTTTTAAAGAGTCAAAAAATGATGAATGAACTAAGGAGACAAAATAGGGAAAAGAAAGAGTGGGAACTCAAGCTTGAAGTATGTTTAATTGAAAGAGATGTACTTTAAGATGATGTTCAGGAATTGCAAGTGAAAATTAATGGCATGCACAAGTCCACCAGTCACAGTTCTTTCAAGTCTAACCAGACAATTTACAAGTCAACTGAAAAAGGACCGGTTAGAACTGAGTCCACAAGTTCTAATACAAGTGGTAGATCAAAAGCTGGCTCAACCCCTATGTGTCACTACTGTAACAAAAGTGGAAATAAATATTCCGTCTGTCGATTTCGTAAATCTAATGTTTCAGGATGGATTTGGAAATCCAAAAACAATCATGATCTTAGTACAACTAACCAACAAGGACCCACGCAAGCTTTGGTACCTAAAAGAAAGTGATAATTCTATTTTGCAGGAACACCACAGAAAGAGCCGCAAAGGAAAATGGTACTTAGACAGTGCGTGTTCCAATCACATGACATGTGAAAAAAACCTATTCAAAGAAGTTACAAAGATAAATGGAAGAAGTGTCAAATTTGGAGATGACCCAAAAGGAAAGATAGTTGGCACTGGCACAGTTCCATTCAACAACAATTGTGATATTACTGAAGTGTATCTTGTAGAAGGACTCAAGTACAATCTCATAAGTATAAATCAACTATGTGATTCAGGGTACGGAGTTAAATTCAATAGGCCGCGCTATTGAAGATGAGACAGGTAAAATAATACTCCCAGGAAAAAAGTATGGAAATGTTTACATTCTTGATGGCATTGAAATCTAGATAGTCACATATGCTTAACATCTACATCTGATGATCCATGGTTGTGGCATGAGAAACTTGGTCGTGCAAGCATGCATCTTTGGTTGGTCGGGGGTGTAATATAACAATCAACATGCAATTACCCACTCAATACCTCTCGGACATAGAGTGGTTTTGCCCAATTTGTCTTTCTCAAGTCCGAATGGGTAATTCACAAAACAATTGATAGATGCTCAAGTCGGGTTTTACTATCTCTAGACTCAACCCTTTAATTGGGACTAATCAATTTCTTGAGTTCATCCCAATTTCTTGTTAGCCAAGTTTTTCTAGACTCAATTTCTCTTTCTCAAGTAGAGACTAAGTCAAATAGGCTTGAATCAATGTTTGCAACCATTAATTCTATAATTAGAGAAAGAACTAGGCTAAATATTATATGCCCAACCACAAACAAGCCCTAAATAAAACACCCATTAGGCACCCGCACTAGGGTTGGGTCACAACCCTAGCTGGAAATTTAGCTACTCATAGATGACAATGAAGAAATTAAAGAAGAAAAGAAGATTAAACTCATATTAATTGATAATGAGATAAAGATCCAATGTAAAATAGACAAAATATCATAAAATTTCCCAAAGCAATAAATAAAAATGGCTCTCTACTTTCTGCAGTTCAAACTTAACCTAATTTTGACAAAAAAAGACTATTTATACACATCTAAAATTTTCGAACAAAATTTCCCTTTCGGAGGTTCCGCGGTCGCACAATTCTGTGTGCGGTCCGCACTTTGAAGCTGATCTTGACGGGAGGGAATTTTGCGGCCGCACAATTCTAAATTGCGGTCGCAGTTCTTCAGGTTTTGTGCACCGCACATTTTTGAGTGTGGCCGCACTTTTGAGTTCTGCAGCCGCACAATAATAGTGCGGTCCGCAATTCTCGATGGACTTCCTCTTTGCCTTTTTTTGCTTGGCTGTAGTCCTTGTCCAAAAATACTCCTTCTTGAATTGAATTTCATCACTTTGTCTCATTTTTCAATACTCTTGCAAGAAAGCACATTTTATCAGTTTTCGGGAATACTTTTAAGCATCGAAAGTAAAAGGGTGCAAATAAGTAGTCAAAATTCCTACTTATCAACTCCTCCAAACTTAAGCTTTTGCTTGTCCTCAAGCAAATAAGGTAATTCCCAACTCTACAAGAAAAGAACTATTTCAGCTAGCCTAAGGTGAATCAAACACACATCAATTAGGACCAACAATTATCCACACACTCACGAATGATCAAAAAGGCCATATTTTGAATGTTAAAGCACAAATAGCTCTAAAGTGGCACTTGAACATCAAGAGTTGACTTTACTCATCAAGGAAGTTCGCACTTTTATGTTGGTCACTGTGGATCCCAAACTCCTCCTCCTATACTCTCCGTTAGCTCATCTCACTTAAGAATGTAGCACTCAATTTAATTACTTGTGAAAGGTTCGCTCATCTCTCTCAAAAGACTGTCACAAGTACGACTCTAAGTACCATATGCTTTCCCCTTATGTAGATCACCACTAATATAAGCTTACTCGACTTGAAATCACGTAGGGCTTTTTCGGCATGTAATGAAGGCCTTTGGACTAAGGTGGGAAATGTTGGAATAGAATGGGTTCATCTTTCCTTAAGCACTCCATTTTATCTTTTTGGCTCATGCTTTGCTGACTCTTTGAGTCATTTTCTTTTTCCTTATGGGAACTAGAGAGACTTGACATCACTCTTTCTTGGTCATGATATTCATTTTCTCCTTCTTTATTTTCTCCATGCTTTGCACTTTTGCTATTCTTTGAATCCCATCAACTCTTCACTTTATTCACTTTCTTTTGTGTTTTTCTTTTGTTCTTTCTTTCTTTTCCTTTGACTTCCCTTTTCTTCATTTCTTTTCTCTTTTTGAACCTTGATACCACTTTCAAACTCCTCGTCTCTCCTCCAAACTTATGTTTTTGCCATTTATTTCTCATGAGTGCTAATAAAATTACGGGTGCCAAGAGAGGGTCACTATAATACGGGTAAAGACTTGTAACATGGTTATCAAATGAAAAAGGCTTTAGGCTCAAATGAGTTGACTAGGGATAATCATTGGTGGTCCATGTAAGATTTCAAAATGGGTCAAGGAGAGCCTACAATCACTTCTCAAGCCAAGCAAAACTTGAAATTTCGCCTAGAAACACATTCGGGGCAAGTTCTAGACCATTCGCACGGGTACTTGGACTTGTAACAAAACATCTCACCTCTCACAAAATTGGATTGTTAAAGAGGATAGATTCGATGGCCCACAACAACCATATTCAAGATTGAAAATCTCTAATGATTCAACTAAACCACTCGATGATTGAATAAGTCAACACAAGCGTCACAAGGTCACTAACTAGAGCCATTTCTTTCCAAAAACTTATTTTTAACCATAAACGTGTAGTTAAGGGTGTTGGTACCAAGTGAAGTATGCTTGACCCTTTTATTCATTAATACTATTGTTTTTACCTAAACATAAAATAAAAAAAACGGGCTCAATCCCTTAAGAAGGTTGTCACGTCATCCATCATTGGGAAGAAAGCCACCCGATTCACACAAAATCCACCTTTGGAAAGAACCGTGGCATTAAGAAAATCAAAGTCTTATTACTCACTTGAACATAAAACAAAGTTGCCAAATCAAAAAGAAACTATTAAAGTAAATAAGAAGCTAGACTACTAAGAAAACAAAATAAAGAAGCTATGAAATAAACTACAGAAAGTAAGAAAATGAATATAAAAACCAAGAATGGGGAATAGAATATATACATCAAAAGAGAGGGAGGAATATATACATAATGAAAAAGAAAGTAAACATAAAAAGAGAGTATTATAGTTATTACAGGCTAATTCCATATCAAATCAACCAAAACAGACCACCCCCATCCCCCTCTCCCCCCGAATAAGAATAAGCATTGTCCTCAATGCTTAGCAAAAATCAAAATAAGGATGGGTAGAGAATGAATAAAACTCCCTATGTGGTATCAGTGTGCATGGAAGCATCACCACCCTCGGGATCCTCCAACTGGATCTCATCATCCTCTGC
Organism: Nicotiana knightiana; assembly: GCA_005239525.1. Classification (NCBI taxonomy): domain Eukaryota; kingdom Viridiplantae; phylum Streptophyta; class Magnoliopsida; order Solanales; family Solanaceae; genus Nicotiana; species Nicotiana knightiana. The sequence goes on along the minus strand of ML414414.1, from coordinate 26,121 downwards.
TCGGGGAGTAACGGGATTAGTGAACATCTAAAGCACCTCCTTAGCAGGATCTTCTTCAATGTTTTCTCTACTGACGGAGGAGCCTGTGGTTCTGCTGGGGTAGAAGACTGTACTGCAACAACAATGGATATGTCAGACAACTTTGAAGTAGATGTCTGCATCCATTTGTTGAGATAAGCCAATGTCTGGGAGATTCACATCTCAGTGAGTGGATATGTGGATGAGGCAGGCACTAGTACTGATGCTGATGGTCTAGAAATGAAGGTGGTGGCATGTCAGCTGTAAAAGGCACGGGAGCTGTAGAAGGCTCAGCAGCTGAATATGTAACCACCACTGATGGCTCATCAGAATGGTTAGCAGTAGCAGTTGCCTTACCTTGAACTTTGGGTTCCCCAGGCCTTGCAAAGAGTACCATGAGAAGGGCTTCTTGGCCCGCACCTTTGTATCAAAATTCCTCGGCTCCACCTTTGAATCCGTGAAATATTCTATAAGGGTGTTGGGATATGGGTAGGAGCTTTCACCTTTACTGACAACCACTGACATGTTGGCCGACATGATATCACCCACATTGATTAGGTACCCAGCCATGATAGATTCCACCAAAACTGCCCGGGGGATTCGAAGATTGTTCTCATTATGGATCGGGTCTATACGGATTCCACACAAAAGTTTGCCACCCTTTGCTTCAAAATTGAGGGTGGACCGTGCAATGGGAACCCCCACTGTGATCCACGGCGGTGGTGGTTCTGGAGCCGCCAGGATCTCTGCTAGCCAAGGGTGAGCTACATCACCCATAGAAATCTTCTCCATGTACTGTACTGGCTCTACCTCCTCGAATCCCAAGTAAGTCAGAGTGCTTTGATCAAATCTGACTTTCAAATTTCTCACTTTGGTCACTTTGGTACCCTTCTTGATGTGTGCCACATTGGCATAGAATTCCCCTACCAAGTGCTCCTTGGAATCCATAACACTCTGGGTGAACCACATCCACCCATTACGCTCCTTGAACTGCTTAAGGACATCTGGATTATATATATCCAAATCCTTCAACAAGAATTATCGCTCAAGTGTGAGCGATCTCTGGAGCCACCATTCTCTAAACTTTGTGAAGGCTGTCAGGCTCACAAACCTATCTTCCCATTTCTCCTTCTTCTTAGACCTCTCTAGGCCGGCCACTCTAGTGTCACCTCCTCTACCATCATTAGGAACATCATGATCATCATCCACTGCAACTGGTGCAAGGGGAGTGTGTGTAGAGGAGGGCTCTAAACCCTGGCTGCCGGCATCTGAACCCTCAGAAGAACTTGCTGTGGTGGAGGGTTCGTTGCTGAGTTAATATCTCCCAGGGAACTGTGATGGTTGGGACTGGGCCTCAGTTTGTTCCTCCACTGAATGGCCCTCGAAGGCTTCCCTAGACGGGATGTAAGAGCTTGATTCTGAGGGCTCCGTGGCCCTTTCTCTCCCCATGGTTTTCTTTTTGGCTACTGGTTTCTTTCGCACCCTCAGAGGTTGAGCACCTTTGCCTCGACCTCGAGAGGGTTCACCCCTCCCTTTAGACGTATCACCACTTCCTCTTGATTGAACCATTGTCTGCAATACAAAACACATAAGCCAGTTAAAGTGCGGAAGCATTATGAACAGTTGTAGAAAAACAGTGCACAGATGAGAAAGTACGATCCGCTTAATATTGAGTGAGTCCACAGACTTCCTTGTGTGGACCATACAGTTTTGAAGTGCGGACCGCACAATTTTGAGTGTGGCTGCACAAGACCAGGCTCAGACTACTATTTCTGTCAAGTTTCAAAGTGCGGTCGTACACAATTTTTTTGCGGCCGTAAGTCATTTTCTGCGGACCACATAATTTTGAGTGCGATCCGCACATTGCATGCTTAGTATGTTTCCCTAACTCAGAATCTGCGGACTACAGAATTTCATGTGCGGCCGCACAATTTAAAATAAATCGGCACTGAACTTAGGTTTTGCAATTGTTTTTTGCACAATTTAGACATGGTATTGGCAAATTAAACATGATACATGGTTTACCCAGCCCCCAATGAGCACACATGAAATTACCCATACCATTTTAGGTACATATGATGAACATTTGACATTTTAGGCCTAATAATAACTATACTACATAAAAACAAAAACTAAGAAAATTTGAAAAATCTAATTATGAATTGAACATAGCAGTGATGAAGGATGCAGCGGAGAATCTAGACTGATGAAATGAATGTGGAGTGTGAAATAATATTTTGTGCATTGTGCTTGCTGTGGTCTCAAGAGTTTAGAGTTTGTAAAGTTGTAAACATTGCAACGAGGTTCTATTTATAGGTTGACTAAGTTAGGTCAAAAAATGAAGCTGCGTGTTGTTGATACACAATTTTTTTCTCATATTTTTTCAAATATATATATATATATATATATATATATATATACACTTTCAAATTAGTGCATATGCATCATCATTTTATGTACAAGCGTGCACAAGTATTTTGCATAATTTTCTATAATTTTTAAAGGCTTTAAATCAATTTATTTCTGCATTTTCATTATATGAATACCCATTAATTACTTTACAAATTATTTTTATGATTATTTTATCATCTAAACTTATAATTTACACTCATATTAGGTTTTATATATTTTATTATAATTACGTTTGTATTTTAGGGCTAAAATTACATATTTTTGCAATAATCGCATATACATGCTTATAATTACTTTATTTATGCAAAAAATAATTTTTTATATTTTTATAATGTTAAATAATTTTTCTTTATCTATTTTTATGAACAAATTATATTTTTGTTATTTGTTTATTATTTTTACAAATTATTTATTGGTTAAATTTGGGTATTTAAAATCCGGCCCTAATTTTTAATTGATTTCGGACCTAAAACTACCCCGACCAACCCAATATACCTAAGCCCAACACCCTGGTCCAACTACCCTTACCCGTTTAATAACCCAACCCAGTCCGCTCAAATCCTAACCGTTGATAAAAAATGATCAACGGCTGACAGACGATCACCCCCTTTCCTTATATCTCCATCCCCAAACCCTATCCCTCATTTCCCTAATCCCGCCGCCTCTATTTCCCCCTCTGATGAACCCTAATTCTTCCGCCTCACTAAAACCCTCTAAAATCCCACTCCTAATGGGATTCTTTCCCTATTTACCTACCATCTTGAGATATTTCCCTTATTTAGTGCTATGTTACGGAATAACTTAAGTACTTGCCTAAATATGACAAGTACCCCATTTCAATTCTGTCCAAATCAGTGTTTACCCCCTTGAATGTGGACGACCTTGAGTCCAAATGCGTTATTTTGTACCGATTCTCTTGAACCTTGCTGATTTGTACTTAACCCTAAAGGTTAGTGTTTTAGATTCTCTTTGATTCGAATCTATACTGGTTCAAAATTTGATTTTTAGTATTATTTCCATCTATATTCACTCTATTACTTGTGAATCTGCCTATTTTGTCGATTTCTTTTACTTGCCCAAATTAGGATTTTAGATCTTCTCTAATTGAACCAAATCTGGTTCCATTCTAGGTTTCTTTTTGAATAATTTCCTGTCTATATTTTTTTTTGCAAATATGATTCTTGCCTTTATTTTCTACCGATTTTGTGGTTTATCTAAATTTAGGGTTTCAGATCCTTTTACTTGAACTAAATCCGGCTTGATTCTGTTTTTTTTTTTTGAATAATTCCCTGTCTATGTTCATTATATGCATTATGTGATTCTTTGCCTTAATTTTCTACTGATTTTGTGTATTTTAACCTAAAATTTAGGGTTTTAATTTTACTGATTTGAGTACTTGCTTTTTGGTATTTTTAAGCTATCTCCATGTTCTAATTCCTGTACTATTTAAACCCCTCCCCAATCCCCTTTGAAAGAACTAGAGGTTCTGAGTTCGAAAATCTTTTCACTACTATAACAAAGCTGTGTGCTTTTACTCTATTGTATAATCTTACTCTGTGTTTTGATTCCCGGCCTGCTGAAAGCCAGGGACATAAATCTCTAAGCGTTGCTTCTGTTCTGGTGATATTCACTACACTGTTAGATTCCTTTCTTCCCCTTTTCATCTCAACTGGTGAGTTATTAGACCCTCTACCATTTCATTATGATTGTTCACTCAATGTGTTACTTCAACTAATCTATATTATCCTAATGATATTACATTGTGATTTGAAACATACTTAAGTTTATGTTGAGTTATTAATTAGATGCTGCTCAAATTCTATGTCACAGATGAATATCTCTTGAAGTTAAACCTGTCTGTTATCATGCTCTCGTATTTTTTTCCTGTGAACTAGTTAACCATGTATAAATGTATGCATTCAGATTTAAAAGTTTGTTGAACGTGTTATAATATGGCCTGTTTGACTCAGTTTTTACTGTATTATGACACTTCTAGTAATTGTCTTAATCAACTTTTAACCCGTCCCAATATGTTGCTAATCAATGTGATCCCTAGTGTTTCCACTTAGTCTAATCTAGATCTTCTGTTATCACTATGAACCTGCTTATGAACTTGCCTTGTTAGCATGTGATTGAGTTTAATTCCTAAAACTTGACTAAGTATGCTTAGGCTTAAATATGTCTACTACTTGTTTGTATATGTTCAATATGTGATTCTGTCCTTAAGTGAATTCCCTAATCCATTCTTTGATTATCTCCTATTCCCTTACTATCTAGCCTTTCTGAATCCTCATTCTTTGCCGGCTGAAAGCCAAGGCTATTTAGGTTCTGTCCTTGACCTCCCTAGTGTGAGCATTGCTCGGGGTCCATGTGAGACCTTTGTGAACTCTGACACACTAGGACCTGGTCTCTAGTCTTTCTTTGAACTATTTCTGATCAATTTCTCTAGTGTGAGCACTACCCTGGGTTCTTGAAGCCATTGGGAACTCTGGTACACTAGGGATTTGTGTTTTGTATGCTTAGCTTTATGGGTGAATCACTCAACAACTGGTTATTGTGTATCTATGAACATGTATTTTGGAGCTATTGTTAGTTGAAGGCATGGCCTGCCCAAGTGTATTTGGGCATGTTGTAGGCTCCCTATAGTTTTACTTACTTTGTAATTAATTTATTAAATTATGGTATGTAATAACAATTCTGGGGTGTTAGTAAAATTGTGAAGGGTCTCTTATTTTGCAATATAAGTTGGTAGAAATCCTGCCTATAGGTCCAACAATGTGTTATCATATGCAATGTGTTAGAAGTCCTGTCTATAGGTCTAACAATGTGCTATTATATGTGTTGTATGTTAAAAATCCTGCCTATAGGTACCTCATTTTATTCTATTAGAAATCATGTTTATAGGAAATGGCACAGTCCAATATGAGTGCAAATGTCTGCTTACACACTGTCCTGTTCAAATTGTAGAGATCATGCCTATAAGATCTAAAACTGTTCAAATTATGGAATGCACACCTGAATCTGTTCAATTTTTATTTCTGCCCGCTTATTCATGAACTGTGTTATCACCTTCATTAGAAAACATGCCTATAGGATTAAAATAAATAATTCTGGATCTATTTCTATGACCTGTCACTGTTTACTATCGTGTAAAACACCTAGATACCATGTTCATAGGCTTAATTGTATTATGCTAAAATCAGTAGGCAAACTTTGTAGGTTCTAAATGTTGCATTAAGAAACTGGTTTTGTACATGACCGTTTGCTCGTTCATTCAATATCACATAGATACCCTGCCTATAAGATTCCACAATTAATAAAAATCTGTCAGTTTTAACTAGTTTAAGTGTGCATTTGATGTCTAAATGAGGAGGCTAACTTGAGCCCATACTTATTTCTATTTGAAAGTCCTAACTGTTTGTCTGTCGCTTAGTATTTTTTCTTTTGAGAAGCCTAAGTTAAGGTCTGGAACCACCCTGAAATAGAGGTCCAAATTCCTCCTAGACCATAGGCATGGGACGAGTAGTGCATGCATCGGGTACGACTTAGAATTGACTAGAGCGCTTTAGGTAAAAAAACTTAAAAATAGTAATCGGGTAGCAGGAGATGATAGTCTGTGCCCGCTGAATAATATGAGTAACACCCCATCTTGAGGGAGTTACGAAATATTATTTATGTTGCACGGGGTGATCCTTTAGGCTAAAAAACTTAGGATCCCCCCATTTCTATTAAAATAATTCTTTCCTTGTCCAAATTGTTTCTTTTCTATTAGACTAATTAACATGATTTGAGTTCAGCCGGGACCCACCGTTGTGGACCTCGAGGAGTGCCTAACACCTTCTCCTCGAGGTAATTTGAGCCCTTACCCGATCTTTGGTGACGCAACTAGTAAACCCGAGTCATTTACAAATAGGTTCCCTACCGCACCTTAATCCGTTAGGTGGAGACTCTCTCTTTTAATAACCCTTCCCTTAAAAGAGTTGTCAATGTCGAAACCCAATTTTACGAGAAAAAGGGTCACGACAGCATGGCGACTCTACTGGGGATATCCTTAGGCTCTTACCATAATGTACTTGGTCTGTGTGAATTACTCTCCCTCGATAAGCGTGGCTTTATTATTTTATGCTTGAATTCACCGTTTTATTTGGTACATGCACACCCCCTTCCCTATTTTCCCTTTATATGAATTTTGTCACGACCCCAAATTCTGAGCCCGCCGTGATGGCGCCTATCATGGAACTAGGCTAGCCAACAATCACATATTGACATAATGTTTTCATAATTTACAAAATTTGTTTCCAACATTTCATAAACATTTTAAATTTCCAAATGTTAAGCAAAACCCAATGAAATAAATAGTCTAACTACTACCCTCAAAACCTGGAGTCAACACGTCATGAGCATCTACAAGTAGTACAAAATAATTTTACTGTCATAATTCATCGAGTCTCGTAATGAGGAACTAAATAAAAAACAATAAAAAGGGAAAAGAGAAAGTTGTGGACGCTGAACAGCTACCTCGAAATCCCAACTCCGGCTCCACAAGAAGGAAGAAAACTAGCACTCGGTACCTGCACCTGTATCTGCACACATGGGTGCAGGGAGTGATGTGAGTACGCCAACTCAATAGTAATGAAAGTAAATAATGCCTAAGGCTACGAAACAAGTAAAACAACCATAAATGCACAGTAACTGTGATCTTGCTTCCAGAAACACAGATAAGTATAATATAGACTTTACAAATCCTCATTTAGTGAAATATTTTTGAAAATATATCCTCGTCACCGTTACCATGGAAATCATAAATAGTTCAGTGTGAGTAACAGAGTCAAAATTCATGAACAATTTCTTTCAAGTAAAAACAGATGTAAAAAAACTGCCCCTCAGGCGTATAACCACTCAACATCAGTCACTCAACATGCCTCACAATCACTCAGTATCAGTCACTCAGCATGTCTCACAATCACTCAGTATCAGCCCCTCGGGCTATCTCACAGTCACTCATGCCTCCCAATATTTCATCACTCGGCACTCGCACTCAGTAGGTACTTGTGCTCACTGGGGGTGTACAGACTCCGTAGGGGCTCCTTCAGCCCAAGCGCTAAAATCAAGCCAAATCATGGCATCAAATCACACTCTCAGGCTCTCGTCCTCTCACATATCATAATAATGTAACATGTTATGGCATGCAGCCCGATCCATAATATCCTCACAATATTGGCACTCGGCCTCACTCACTCAGAAACTCTCATGAGCCACTCGGGCTATCAACAAATGGGGTACTCGACCCAATGTAACGACCCGGTCGGTTGTTTTGAGAGTTAGTACTCTGATCCCCTAAAAAATGCTTTCCCCACTTTTATATCGGCTTATGGGACTTGTCGGAATGATTAGTCGTGAATTTCAGAGACCTTTTGGACACATAGTCCTGGCATATGAGTTTAAGCTTTAGAGATCAGACTGTAGTTGGAACTGTGGGAACACGAGTCCAGAATGGGATTCCGTCGACTCCGTTGGGTGATTTCGGAGTTAGGAGTGTGTCTGGAATATGTTTTTGAGATCTGTAGTAGATGGATTGAACTGGCGAAAGTTAGAATTTTGGCGGATAGGTGAAATTTTGATATGGGGCTCGGAATGGAATTATGAGAGTGGTTGTAGATTCGTAGTGTCATTTATGACATGTGTGTAAAATTTGAGGTCATTCAGACTAGTTTTGATGTGTTTCGAAATCGGTTGAAGATTTTGGAAATTTCATAAGTTCTTAGGCTTGAATCCATGCAAAATTTGGTGATTTTGATGTTATGTGATGTGTTTTGTAGGCTCGACTAAGTTTGGATAAGGTATTAGGACTGGTTGGTAAGTTTGGTTGAGGTCCCGAGATGTTTCGGATGCTCAACATAGTGAATTTGGACTTAGGAAACCAACTAAAGCATTGCTGGTTATGGTGTCTCGCACCTGCGATGGGGAGCCGCGGGTGCGGGCAAGGGCTTCGCAGGTGAAGTCTTGTCCAAGCTCAGCCAGTGCACGCAGGTGCGGTCTGGGTTCCGCAGGTGCGACCTAGTGACCGCAGGTGCGGCTCCAACCCTGTTGGTAAGTTTTCGCACCTGCGATGGATTTTCTGCAGGTGCGGTCCAAGAGTCGCAGGTGCGGAATACCTGGGCTGTTTATACAAAATCTGAGGGTTTGAAGTTCATAATTTCTAAAATGATTTAGAGCTCAGGAAAGTGATATTTTTGAAGAGATTTTCACCTGGGCAATTTGAGTAAGTGATTCCTACTCGGTTTAGACTAATTTCCATGATTATACACTTGAATCTACCCTTTAATTTCAAATTTATGGTGGAATATTGGGGAAAATTTGAATAATGTTCTTAGGCCAAGCTTGTGAGTTTTGATCGAGATTTTGATATCCGCTTCGAGTAATTCTTGTTTGGTTAGACTCGTGAGTGAATGGGTGTCCGAAATTTATAACTTTTACCCGATTCTGAGACGTGGTCCCAAGGGACTTTTTGGGCAATTTTCCAAATTTCGCGTATTAGCTTTGAACTAATTAGCTATATTGCTTCCTTAAAGTGATATTTAATTTATGCAATTGAATTGAATAGATTCGGGCCATTCGGAGTCGGGTACTCTTGGCAAGAGCGTGGTTTTGAGTTGAGTAGCGCAGTCGAGGTAAGTGGCTTGCCTAACTCTATGTTGGGGACTTCCCCTTAGGTTGTTTTGATACTATTTGTTATATGGGATTCGTGTACGTGAGGTGACGAGTACGTACACGAGCCATTTTTGCTTAATTCCATTTTTCCTATCCATGACATAAATCATTTTACTCCTTTTTCACTGTTTAATGTGCTACTTGCGTAGTTTAGATTAGGAAGAAGCATTCCTACCTGTTTTACCTAAATTCCCTATTTGATATAATGTGCACCGTGTTAGTTAGTCTTTATCTTGTTCTTGTCTGTGATTCTTTTCCTGAGCTGTTTAAATACACTGTATCTGACATTCATTCGCATTGCATATTTAAATTGGGACTACCGACGTATTCCAGGAGCTTTCCCCCTGTACTGCATCTTTAAATTGGAACTTCGGACGTATTCCGGGAGCTTTCCCCCTGTACTGCATATTTAAATTGGGACTACAGACGTATTACAGGAGCTTTCCCCCTGTACTACATATTTAAATTGGGACTACAGACGTATTTCGAGAGCTTTCCCCTTGTACTACATCTTTACATTTGGAACTACGGGATGTATCCCGGAAGATTCCATCGTGTGATATTTTGTACTGAGCAAGGGCTCCCTGTCGCTGTTTTACTTCTCAGATTCATTTTTTTCTACTGCTTACCTTAGAATTTTCCTATATACTATTTTAAACTATTTTTACTTATAAAAATCCAATAGAGCCTTAACCTGACCTCGTCACTACTTGACTAGGGTTAGACTTGGCACTTACTGAGTACCAATTGTGGTGTACTCATGCCCTTTCCCGCACATGTTTTTTGTGTGCAGATCCAGGTACCAGCACTCAGTTTCATGGCTAGGGGTCCGAGCGGCTGCTTCGACGAGACCGAAAGGTAATTCTACCGAGTTCGCAGAGTCCTTCAAGTCCCCTTCCACTCCAGACTTAGGTAGATTTTTCATGTAATTCCCTTACGTTGTATAGAGCTATTTTGAGACAGAGCTGGTGACTAAAGTGATATTCAGGGTTTTGGGAAGTTGTATTTTGTACGTGCCAAGTGGCAATGTTTCACTAGTAGATTTACTTTATTCCTTCTTTATTTTATTGCTTCTATTTAATATCTTTTCCGCAATTAGGCTTACCTAGTCGTAGAGACTAGGTGCCGTCACGATGCCTTTCGGAGGGTAAATCGGATCGTGACAAGTTGGTATCAAAGGGTCTAGGTTCATAGGAGTCACAAGTCACAAACCGGTTTATTAGAGTCTCGCATATCGGTGAAGAGACATCTTATCTATCTTCGGGAGGCTATGTAACTGTTAATAACAATAATATTTCTTTGATTTCCTTGTCGTGCGAGTTATTGACATAAAAAATTCTAAAAATTCTATTCTATTCTTTCCCACAGATGGTGAGGACCCATACTGGGAGGGCGGACGACCAGGCACCCGAGCCCCCTACCAGAGCCGCCAGAGGTCGGGGTCGAGGTAGAGGACGACCACGTCGTGTAGTCCGAGCACCGGCGAGAGCAGCGATAGAGGAGCCCATAACAGCTCCAGCTGGAGAACCGGCACAAGAGGTCCCTATTGCTGCTCCAGCCTTACAGGAGACTTTAGCTTAGTTCATGAGCATGTTCAGCACTCTAGCTTAGGCTAGACTACTTCCGATATCTCCCGCTACATCTCAGGCCAGGGGAGGGGCACAGAGTCCCGCAGTCCGCACTCCTGAGCAGAGGGGCCAGGTTGATCAGGCCCCGAAGTATATTCCTATGCCCCTAGTGCCTCCGGTACATCATGGGACCAGGGTAGCTGCTTCTGAGGCAGAGCAACTCAGACTTGAGAGGTACAAGAAGTACCACCCACCTACTTTCAGCGGACTAGCTTCAGATGATGCTCTAGGATTTCTTGAGGAGTGTCATCGCATTCTCCGCACTATGGGCATTGTGGAGACCAGTGGGGTTTCTTTCACCGCTTTCCAGCTAAAGGGAGCCGTATATCAGTGGTGGGGGGCCTATGAGCTGAGTAGTCCGGACAAGGTAGCCTCACTCACTTGGACTCAATTTTTAGAGATGTTTTGCGAGAGTATGTCCCTCAGAGCCTCAGGGATACTTGGCGCGCAGAGTTCGAGCAATTGTGCCAGGGTACTATGATTGTGTCGGAGTATGCAGTCGTTTTCAGTGAGTTAGCTCGGCATGCACCATCCTTGGTTGCCACAGTCAGAGAGTGGGTTCGCCGCTTCATTGAGGGACTCCATCCTAGTATCCAGACCAGTATGGACAGAGAGTTGGAGATGGATATCACTTACCAGCAGGCAGTAAGTATTGCCAGGAGAGTAGAGGGCATGTTCGCCCGGGATAGAGAGGAGAGAGAGGCCAAGAGGTCTCGAGAGACTGGCCCTTTTTCAGGAGCTCGTGCACCAGCAATACGTTATGGTAGGGGCTTTGTGGGTAGCCCTGTTCATTCAGCCCTTCCAGCAGCCAACGGTATTCCAGCTCCTCCTAGACCTCAGGAGTTCTATTATGCACCGCCATTATCCAGTATGCCTCCAGTTCGAGGTGCTATTTACGGCCAGCCCAGCAGGCCAGCTCCTATTTAGTATTAGCCGCAACGTCCTCCGAGGGGTTGTTTTGAGTGTGGTGACACTCGTCACGTGATTAGAGATTTCCCCAGGGCCAGGAGGGGTGCACCTCCACAGTCTTATCAACCTACACGTCCTCCGCTGGGTCCTCCGGCTATTCTTCTAGCCCCAGCTGCCACTCCACCTCCTCAGTCAGCTCGAGGTGGGGGTCGGGGAGGTAGAGGTCGCACTAGAGGGGGAGGCCAGGCCAGATACTATGCCCTTCCAGCCTGTTCCGAGGCCATTGCTTCAGACTCGGTCATCACAGGTATTGTTCCTGTCTGCCATAGGGATGCATCTTTATTATTTGATCGAGGCTATACGTATTCATATGTGTCCTCTTATTTTGTTCCACATTTGGGGATATCTCAGGATTCTTTGAGTTCCCCTGTTTATGTATCTACTCCTGTGGGAGACTCTCTAGTTGTGGACCGCGTATATCGGTCGTGTTTGATTTCTCTTAGTGGTTTTGAGACTAAGGATGATTTGTTATTACTCAGCATGGTAGATTTCGATGTTATCTTGGGCATGGACTGGTTTTTTCCCCATTATGCTATTCTTGATTATCACGCTAAGATCGTGACATTGGCTATGCCAGGCTGCCAATATTAGAGTGGAGAGGTACCTTAGAGTATACTCCCAGCAGGGTCATTTCATTTCTTAAGGCTCAGCAGATGGTTGAAAAGGGGTGTGATGCGTATTTGGACTATGTGAGAGATGTCAGTGTTGATACCCCTCCAGTTGAGTCAGTCCCAGTAGTGAGGGACTTTCCTGATGTATTCCCAGCTGATCTTCCGGGTATGCCGCCCGACAGAGATATTGATTTCGGTATTGATTTGTTGTCGGGCACTCAACCCATATCTATCCCTCCTTACTGTATGGCTCCTCCTGAGATGAAAGAGTTGAAGGAGAAGTTACAGGAGTTGCTTGATAAGGGTTTCATCAAACCCAGTGTATCACCTTGGGGTGCTTCGGTATTATTTGTGAAGAAAAAGGATGGTTCTATGCGTATGTGTATTGATTATCGGCAGTTGAACAAGGTCACCTGTGAAGAACATGTATCCTTTGCCTCGCATTGATGATTTATTCGACTAGCTACAGGGTTCCAGAGTATTCTCCAAGATTGACTTGCATTCTGGCTATCATCAGTTGAAGATTTGGGAGCCGGATATCCCGAAGACTACCTTCAGGATCAGATATGGCCACTATGAGTTTCTTGTTATGTCATTTGGGCTGACCAATGCCCCAATAGATTTTATGCATTTGATGCACAGTGTGTTCCGGCCTTATCTTGATTCCTTCTTCATTGTGTTTATTGACGACATTCTGGTGTATTCCCGATCACGGGAAGATCATGAGCAGAACTTGAGGACTATGCTTCAGACTTTGAGGGAGAAGAGATTGTATGCAAAAGTCTCTAAGTGTGAAATTTGATTTGATTCAGTGGCATTCTGGGGCCACATAGTGTCTTGGGATGGGATCAAAGTAGATCCGAAGAAGGTGGAGTCGGTGCAGAGTTGGCCTAGACCGTCATCAGCTACGGAGATCTGCAGTTTCCTTGGTTTGGCAGGGTACTACCGTCGCTTTGTAGAGGGGTTTTCATCTATTGCAGCACCTATGACCAGACTAACCCATAAGGGTGCTCCATTCATGTGGGCCGAGGAATGTAAGGAGAGCTTTCAGAAACTCAAGACAGCTTTGACTTCGGCCCCACTATTAGTGTTGCCTACAGGTTCGAGGTCCTACACTGTCTATTGTGATGTCTCGAGGATTGGCCTTGGAGCGGTATTGATGCAGGACGGTAGGGTGATTGCCTATGCGTCCAGACATTTGAAGGTGCATTAGAAGAATTATCCAGTTCATGACCTCGAGTTAGCAGCGATTGTTCACACCCTGAAGATCTGACATCATTATTTGTATGGTGTTCCATGTGAGATTTTTACGGATCACCGGAGTTTGCAGCACTTGTTCAGGCAGAAGGACCTCAATTTGCGCCAGCCGAGATGGTTGGAGTTACTAAAGGACTATGTCATCACTATATTATACCACCCGGGGAAGGCCAATGTGGTGGCCAACGCCTTGAGTCGCCGGGCAGAGAGTTTGGGGAGTTTGGCCTATGTTCCGGCAGTTGAGAGGCCCTTAGCCTTACATGTTCAGTCCTTAGCCAGTCAGTTCATGATATTGAATCTTTCAGAGCCTTGCTGGGTTTTAGCTTGTGTGGTTGCTCGGTCTTCTCTTTATGACCGCATTTGAGAGCGCCAGTATGATGATCCCCACCTTCTGGCTCTTCAGGACAGGTTCGGCGAGGTGACACCAGGGAGGTGATTATAGGAGATGACGGTGTGATGAGGATGCAAGGTCGGATCTGTGTTCCCAATGTGGATGGGCTTCGGGAGTTGATTCTTGAGGAGGCCCATAGCTTGCAGTATTCCATTTATCGGGGTACCGCGAAGATGTACCAGGATCTGAGACAACACTATTGGTGGAGAAGGATGAAAAAGGATATAGTGGAGTTTGTGGCCAAGTGTCTCAACTGTCAGCAAGTCAAATATGAGCATCAGAGGCTAGGAGGGTTACTTCAGCAAATTGAGCTTCCAGAGCGGAAGTGGGAGCGGATCACCATGGACGTTGTGGTTGGACTTCCTCGGACTTTGAAAAGTCCGATGCTATTTGGATGATTGTGGATCTGCTGACCAAGTCAGCCCATTTCATTTCGGTGTTGACTACATACTCCTCCGAGAGGTTGGTAGAGATTTAATTAGGGAGATTTTTTGCCTCCACGGTATTCCATTATCTATCATTTCAGACAGAGGTACACAGTTCACTTCACGGTTCTGGAGAGCCGTTCAGCAGGAGCTAGGCACAGGGTAGAGTTGAGTACAACCTTTCACCCTCAGACGGACAGGCAGTCCGAGCGCACGATTCAGATTCTTGAGGATATGCTCCATGCCTGTGTGATGGATTTTGGAGGCTCATGGGACCGATACTTTCCACTTGCATAGTTTTCTTATAAAAACAACTACCAGTCCAGCATTTAGATGGCGCCGTATGAGGCTTTTTATGGTAGACGGTGCCGGTCCCCAGTGGGATGGTTTGAGCCGGGCGTGGCCCGATTATTGGGTACAAATTTGGTCCAGGATAACTTGGACAAGGTGAAGGTGATTCAGGAGAGACTTCACACAGCTCAGTCCAGGCAGAAGAGTTATGCGGACCGGAAGGTTCATGATTTGGCATTCATGGCTGGTGATCGAATTTTGTTTCGGGTATCGCCTATGAAGGGCGTCATGAGGTTCGGGAAGAAGGGTAAGCTGAGTTCGAGATTTATTAGCCCTTTTGAGTTGTTGCGACGTGTCGGGGAGGTCTCTTATGAGCTAGCCTTGCCTCCCAACCTATCAGGAGTTCATCCGGTATTCCACGTCTCTATGCTCCGGAAGTATCACGGTGACCCGACTCATGTTTTGGATTTCAGTTCAGTACAGTTGGACAAGGATTTATCATATGTTGAGGAGCCAGTAGCTATATTAGATAGACATGTCAGAAAGCTCAGGTCAAAGAATATCACATCAGTAAAGGTTCAGTGGAGGGGTCAGCCAGTCGAGGATGTGACCTGGGAGACCGAGCAAGATATGCGCAGTCAGTACCCTCATCTTTTCGCAACTTCAGGTATGTCTCTATACTAGTTCGGGGATGAACGATTTTCTTAAGTGAGGGAGAATGTAACGACCCGGTCGGTCGTTTTGAGAGTTAGTTTCCCGATCCATTAAAAACTGCTTTCCCCACTTTTATATATGCTTATGGGACTTGTCGGAATGATTAGTCATGAATTTCAGAGAGTTTTTGGACACATAGTCCCTGCATATAAGTTTAAGCTTTAGAGATCGCACCGTAGTTGGAACTGTGGGAAGACGAGTCCGGAATGGGATTCTGTCAACTCCGTTAGTTTCATTGGGTGATTTCGGAGTTAGGAGTGGTCCGGAATGTATTTTCGAGACCTGTAGTAGATTTAGGCTTGAATTGGCGAATGTTAGAATTTCGACGATTTCGGTCGATAGGTGAAATTTTGATATCTGGCTCGGAATGGAATTCCAAGAGTGGTTGTTGGTCCGCAGTGTCAATTATGACCTGTGTATAAAATTTGAGGTCATTCGGACTAATTTTGATGTGTTTCGGCATCGGTTGAAGATTTTGGAAATTTCATAAGTTCTTAGGCTTGAATCCATGAAAATTTTGATGATTTTGATGTTATGTGATGTGTTTTGAAGGCTCGACTAAGTTTAGATAAGGTATTAGGACTGGTTGGTAAGTTTAATTGAGGTCCCAGGGATGTTTCAGATGCTCAACGGGGTGAATTTGGACTTAGGAAACCAGCTGAAGCATTGATGGTTCTGGTGTCTCGCACCTGCGGATGGGGAGCCGCATGTGCGGACACGCAGGTGAGGGAAGGGGCTTCGCAGGTGCGGTTTTGGCCAAGGTCAGCCAGTGCTCGCAGGTGCGGTCAAGGTTCCGCAGGTGCGGAGCCACATATGCGACCCCATCCCTGTTGGTAAGTTTTCGCACCTGCGATGGATTTTCCGCAGGTGCGGTCCAAGAGTCGCAAGTGCGGAATACCTGGGCTGTTTGTACAAAATCTGAGGGTTTGAAGTTCATAATTCCTAAAATGATTTAGAGCTTGGGAAAGTGATATTTTTGAAGAGATTTTCACCTGGGCAATTTGAGTAAGTGATTCCTACTCGGTTTAGACTAATTTCCATGATTATACACTTGAATCTACCCTTTAATTTCAAATTTATGGTGGAATATTGGGGAAAATTTGAATAATGTTCTTAGGCCAAGCTTGTGAGTTTTGATCGAGATTTTGATATCCGCTTCGAGTAATTCTTGTTTGGTTAGACTCGTGAGTGAATGGGTGTCCGGAATTTGTAACTTTTACCCGATTCTGAGACGTGGTCCCAGGGGACTTTTTGGGCAATTTTCCAAATTTCGCGTATTAGCTTCGAACTAATTAGCTATATTGCTTCCTTAAAGTGATATTTACTTTATGCAATTGAATTGAATAGATTCGGGCCATTCAGAGTCGGGTACTCGTGGCAAGAGCGTGGTTTTTAGTTGAGTAGTGCAGTCGAGGTAAGTGGCTTGCCTAACTCTGTGTTGGGGACTTCCCCTTAGGTTGTTTTGATACTATTTGTTATATGGGCGCCAAGTACGTGAGGTGACGGGTACGTACATGGGCCATTGTTGCTTAATTCCATTTTTCCTATCTATTCCATAAATCATTTTACTCCTTTTTCACTGTATAATGTGCTACTTGCGTAGTTTACATTAGGAAGAAGCATGCCTACCTGGTTTACCTAAATTCCCTATCTGATACAATGTGCACCGTGTTAGTTAGTCTTTATCTTGTTCTTGTCTGTGATTTTTTCCTGAGCTGCTTAAATACACCGTATCCGATATTCATTCGCATTGCATATTTAAATTGGGACTACGAACGTATTCCGGGAGCTTTCCCCCTGTACTGCATATTTAAATTGGAACTACGGACGTATTCCAAAAGCTTTCCCCTTATACTGCATATTTAAATTGGGACTACAAACGTATTCCGTGAGCTTTCCCCATGTACTGCATATTTAAATTGGGACTACGGACGTATTACGGGAGCTTTCCCCCTATACTGCATCTTTACATTTGGAACTACGGGACGTATCCCGGAAGATTCCACCGTGTGATATTTTGTACTGAGCCAAGGGCTCCCTGTCGCATTTTTACTTCTCAGATTTATTTGTTTCTACTTCTTACCTTAGAATTTATATTCCTATGTATTATTTTAATTTGTTTTACTTATAAAAATCCAGTAGAGCCTTAACCTGATCTCGTCACTACTTGACTAGGGTTAGGCTTGGCACTTACTGGGTACCAATTGTGGTGTACTTATGCCCTAACCCGCAATTTACACACTAATATTTCCCTTAATTTCACCCTATTTCAGTCCAAAAATCACATGGAAACGAGTTTTAGGTTCAAATATCTTACCTCAACGAAGTCCTCTTGATTTCCTCCTTCAAAACCCTCTCCCAAAGCTTAATCCCAGATGAAAATATTGAAGAAATGGCTCAAAATCGCAAAGGCTGGTATTTATACTCTCCTGTCCAGAGGTCGTGCACCTGCGATCATTTACGCGCACCTGCGGTCCCAGGTGCGCACCTGCGGACTCCACTCAAAAACCAAACCTCCGCACCTGCACTCAAAGTTCCGCATCTGCGGCTTTGCAGGTGCGGTAAAACCCTCGCACTTGCGAAACTCCTCTAGCCCACCAGAATCTGCACCTGCGCCCATTCTCGCACCTGCGTCTCTCGCACCTGCACTCAACCATCCGCAGGTGCGTCCAGACAAGAGGGGCAACACCAGCAGCAGTTCAACTGCATTTTTCCCACTTCAAAGTCCCCGAGGGCCATCCGAAATCAACTCGAGCCCCTCGGGACCCCAACCAAAAATACAAACAAGTCATAAATGATTACCCGGACTTAATCGAATTCCCGGAACACCCAAAATAACATCGAAACTCCAATTCAATCCATGATTCAAGCCTAAGATTCCAAAAACTTCCGAAAATCACCAACGATGCCGAAACCAACCAAAACACATCCGAATGACCTAAAAATTTACACACACATCTAAAATGACACTACAAACCTGCTTCAACTTCCGGAATTCCGTTCCGACCCCGATAGCCTATTTTCCACTGCCGACCGGAAATCGCCAAAAACTCCATTTCGCCAATTCATGCCTAATTCTACTTCGGCTATCAAACCACATTCTGAACACACTCCAAGTCCCAAATCAGCTAACGAAGCTATCCGAGCCACAAAAAAGCTACATTCTGAGGTCGTTTACCAATAAGTCAACTCCCAGTTGACGTTTTTCAACTATTAAGCCAATTTAAGAGACTTAGTGTCACAGTTCTCACCACGACCACTTCGAACCTGAACTAACTGAACCCAACACATCATAAATTGATTAAAAAATGCACGACAAGGGAGAAACAGAAATAACGGGGCTAATCTCACGGAACGACCGACCGGGTCGTTACATTTACATGGAATTCTTCGCTTAATCTTGTCACAATATGCATCCCCTCCATTATTTCCAAATCATGTTCACTTTATTCAATCTTTATGTCTTTCTCTACCCCTTTTACCGCTTTATTATAATATTTCCATTATATGCACTAACTCCTTTCTTGCTTTCTTTCTTTTCCTGTCTTTACATTTATTAAATACCACATTTATCGCTTTTATCGTGCAAAATACTTGACAATTTGTTGTTTTACTTTTGCATAATTACATGCTCTACATCATATTCCACTCGTGCTCAATTAATATCATAGCGGCACTTGATGAGTGTTCGCGCTCTTCCCATATTACCCTATTTAATTTGAAAAGTCTTATTTGCGGTAAAACTAGTCGATCAGCGGTGCAGTCGACGGTTCTGTGCCTTTCCATCTCAAGTTTTCCACTTGAGGGTCTCGGTCTGGACTTCTATAGAAAACCCTACTCTGATGATAATTGTGCATGCATCATGTCCAAACCTATCATGAATTAGAATGTTGTCCGCATAATAACTCTCTAAGACAAGCCTTGTCGAAAGCCCATCGGGATTTTAATAATCCCAACGGGCACAATCATGATATGTGCATTATTTGGAGAAAACGTGACGATATGCTAATCAGTAATGTGTAAGTAGTCAAATCCGGAGGGGGAGAGAGCTAACTTTATTTGTTTTGCAGAAATGAGGCACGAAGTCTCCAGGTTCGTCATGGTCCGAAGTATCTCACCTCTGTTTCTAGACTGGTGGGAAAATCTCTCGCCAAGCGACAAAAATCACATGAACAAAATTTTGGGAAATTTACCTTGTTTGCTGGACATTCAGCCGAACAATGTATTGGTCGAGGCCGCTACTACGTTCTGGGATGAAGAAAGGGCTGTTTTACGTTTTGGTAATGTAGAGATGACTCCCCTTCTTGAGGAAATATGAGGTTTTGCTGGGCTACCCAGGGATACCCCTGGTCTACTAGTACTGGAAAATCGCACTTCTAGGGGATTTCTGAAAATGATGGGTCTTAGAAATAATGATGAGTTAATCTGGCTGAAGAAGTCCAACATACCTTTCTACTTCCTTTACGAGCGTTATGGGCACAACACATCCTACCGTATCTATCATGATGAGTTTTCCATCACTTCTTTGGGTTGGACTCATCATCGGGTTTTTGTGTTCGTCGTCTACTTTCTGGGTATGATAGTATTCCCGATTCAAGGAGACAGGATCCACACTGGTTTGGCTATGGTCACCAAGACCTTAATGGAAGGAATTGAGGGACATACTTACACTATTGTCCCAATGATCGTGGCAGAAATATACCGAGCCTTGGACCGTTGCAAGAAGGGATTCAGGCATTTCGAGGGTTGTAATCTGTTACTACAAATATGGTTGTTAGAGCATCTTCAAAGAGGACAGTACCGCCAGGAATTTCCACGGAGACTATGGAATGACAACATAGCTTTTCACCATCCAAAAAGAATGACTTTCATCCCAGATAGGTTTGGACAGCCGGAAAACACTGTGGATTGGGTGCGCTTCTTTAGCAATTTTACTGATGACAAGGTCCATTGGATGTTCAAGTGGTTCCCTACTAGCGAGTTCATCATAAGGTCAAGGGATGTCCCTCACTTACTGCTGATTGGGTTGAGGTGTATCTATCCTTATGCTCCTATCAGGGTCATGAGACAGGCCGGGAGAAAACAAGTCATACCATGAGTTTCTAAGATTGTTCACTACAAAGCAGTCTTTCAGGGTGATGCCATTCCATTCAGTGTGAGGCCCAACAAATGTGGCATCTGAAGATTATTGTGGAGAAGGATATCATCAAACTAGATCGGTATCACGCCGGTCATATGTATTTCTACCTATCATGGTTGGATGATGACATAGCGGGAGAAGTCGAGCCAGGGATCGATCGAGGAAACATGGTCATATACGATGCTGCTGAAGCATAAGTAAACTACAAGAAGTTGCGCAAGAGAATACTTGAGTTTGAGGCCAAACATTTGGAACAACACAAGGTAGACATGGAATCAATGAATGAATGAAGAGGAATTTCTACAAAATCAACGGAGAGGTTGGAGTACTTAGAGCAGGGTCTAATGGAGCTTGAGAGGAAAATGATCGTGGATTGTCAGAATGTAGAGGGAAACGAAGGAGGACACCTAGAAATGGCGTACTTGCTGCTGGACATGCTCGACCTGGGGAATCTGATCGATGGGGCCAAGAAGGACAAGCTTGGAGAAGGTCCTTCCGGGACCAAATAGATTAGAGTTGTTGTTTACTTGCTTTTCTAGAGTTGTTTTGAAATTGATTGTAATAAGGCAAATGCCACTAGCAACTCTTTTGATTATTGTTTTAAAGGTTTGATATATTTATTACATTAATGAAATAAGGCAATTATCGACATTAAGTTTCTCCAAATCTACGTGTCGCTAGGCCTACCTCGGGCACAACGAGGTCCCCAAATTAGGACACAAATTTATAATTCTGCAATACATATTTAATACCACAAATCCCCTTCCAAAATTCCCTACTGACATGTTTACCTTTTTGTTTTGATTATTCCCATCCCCTAAGGTTAGTTCGTGTATACTGGCATCATCAGCATATCATACTAGATCCAGAGGTCCTCCACCTACTCCTCCTCCAAGTGATCCTAAAAGTAAGGGAAAAGCTAAGATGGATGACATGAACGGTATCAGGAAAGACAATGCTGTGCATGCAAAAAATGTTGAAACTTCAGATGGTCGAAGTACTCCGACACAGAATGATTTGGTCTTACGATTGGAGCAGAAAATACTGGAATTACAAGGGGAACTTGAGCAGGTCTGCAACTTGGCAAACCTCTCCCGCGCCTTAAACGTCCCAGATATCAACCAACAGAATGCCCAAAACCCAGCACCTCCTCAAAGCACACCGAACAAACATCCAAAAAATCCTCCCATACCTCATCAATACACAACACCTCCCCAAAATCCCAATCCTCCACCAGTACCAACTCCCCCTCAGCACCAACATCATCCAACTCAGTATCCACAAACTACTACCTACCATACCCCTCAAAATACACCGCAACCTACCCCCGATCCGCAGAACTCAATCAATGATCACCACTCCACCCAAATCCCTGGTATCCATCAGAACAACCCCATATATGTAGAAACTCTACCTCACCCCACTCAACAAACCCCAAAATCCGTCGAGAAGGACCTGCTCATCAAGAATATGGCAGAGGAACTTAAGAAGCTCACAAGCCGAGTCCAAGGTGTCGAAGGGGGTAAAGCCATTGAGGGTTTTAACTATGAAGATCTGTGTATTTATCCGGAGGGTTACAAACCTCCCAAGTTCAAGATGTTTGATGGAACAGGTGACCCAAAGGTGCATCTAAGGACATACTCTGACAAGCTCGTAGGAGTTGGAAAGGATGAAAGGATCCGCATGAAATTATTCATGAGGAGCCTCACTGAGACACACTATCTTGGTACATCAGTCAAAACACAAAGAAATGGTCAGCTGGGTAAGCATGGCATCAGATTTCATGGATCGATTCAGGTTTAATACGGAGAATGCACCAGACGTCTTCTATATACACAATCTCAAGGAGAATCCAACCGAGGCTTTTCTTGAGTATGCTACTCGGTGGAGATCGGAAGCTGCAAAAGTAAGGCCGATGATGTTTAACTTAAAGTATATATATATATTTGTGTGTATAACGCCTCATGTTTACTTTTATTTTGTGAATTTGGGATTTTAAACATGACAATTTATATTAATTTTAAGTGTTTTTATCTATAGGAATGATCTGGAAGAAATCGGGGGCAAAACACGCAAAATTAGAGCCAAAACGGACGAAACTGGCAAAACTGTGATTTTGGGTGCCACAGGCAGCGCCTGGCGCCACCTGTGCCATTGTGGGAAGTAGCTAAAATAGGATAAGCGCCCCGGTGGGCGCCCAACACTGTCCAGGGCGCCGGTGGCGGGAAATTGGCCTATTTTTCCTGAAACATGGTTTAATCGGCCCTAGACCTACCCAACACGTATAAAAGCAAGACAAAACCTATTTTTGGAGGGGGTTGACGCCACTTTGGAGGAAAAACACACACGGGATCATTAGGAAGTGGAGAGTTCTCAGTTTTCTTCATCTTATTCTAGTATTTTAAATTTATGCAACACTTATGCAATTGTTTGATTACATTATGAGTGGCTAAACACCCATTGTTCTGGGGTTGTGATTTAGCCATGAATATTGTTGTTTGACATTAGCTTGACCTTGATTATAATTCACCAATATATGGTTGTTTATTCAATTCTGTGTTTAATTCCTAAATTGTCTGGCCAACAATTAGGTTCTATTTACTATCTATGCTATGCTTGGGAAAACCGTGTATAGATTAGAGAAGAATTGAAGAGAGCGCGATCTTAACCCTTCAGGGGAGCAAATTTGTGGTTAGGATAGGAATATACCTAGTCACCGTGCTTAATTAAATATCTTAATCTTAATGCGTTCTAATAGATTAATTTCATAGGAATATAGACGTTGATCTATTGAGAATAGGTGAGTAGTACTTCGGGAGAAGGCTATGAGAGCAATTATCGATTAATTAGCAATCATGAGTGAATTATATGAAAAGGAGAGTTAATTATCAACACAATACGAAAGGTGAATCGATCACAACCCTGTAATATTCATCTTTATTGAATACACAAAAATCAACTCGTTACTTGATAATTTAGTTATTAATTACAGTTTTAGTTTAATATAATCATACTCTTGGACTTTGATTTTGACCGTATTGAATAGCAATTTTAATGATTTAGTGAGTAGTTTAATACAAGTCTCTGTGGGTTCGACACTGAACTTATTATTATATTACTTGTCGACCACGTATACTTGCGTGTGCGTTTGGGAGCAACAAGTTTTTGGCGCCGTTGTCGGGGACTTGAATATATACTACTTTCTAGTTTTTGCATTAATTGTTTATTTTGTCTAGTCTAACGTTACTTGATCATTACTTGAATCTTAGGAACTTTGATTGAATGCGTAGGGTCAGAAGCCAGGACAGACTCGATGACTTTGACCCCGAACCTGAGAGAACATTTCACAGGAGGTTGAGGGAAGCAAGAGATACAAACAATATTCAGGCACTCGTTCAATTTCCTGTGAACATGGCAGAGGAGAAACATATGGCTGTTCAGGAGGTAGCAATGCCCAATATTTCTAATGTTACTTCCAGTATAGTGAAGCCTAGAATCACTGGGCACTTTGAGCTGAAACAGAGCATGATCCAGCTACTTCATGCATACGAGCAGTTTTTTGGTCTTCCACACGAGGATCCACAACAGCATATTCTGATCTTTTTGGAGATTAGTGATACTTATATCACTAACGGGGTCACTCCAGATTATGTGAGGCTCACACTGTTTCCATTCTCTTTGTTGGGCGAAGCTAAGCGATGGCTAAAGGCAGAAGCAGCTAATTTCATTACATCATGGAATGATTTGGCAAGAAAATTTCTGGCAAGGTTTTTCCCTTCAGGTAAAACTGCAAAGATTAGAAGTGAGATAGTTGCCTTTAAACAGAAAGCAGGAGAATCTTTATATTCAGCATGGGAAAGGTTCAAGCGGCTACTCAGAGACTATCCTCATCAAAATTAGACCAACGAAGTGTTAGCTCATACCTTCATAGAGGGGATCTATCCCCAAACAAAGATTGTGGTAGATGTTGTAGCTGGAGGTCAAGTATTGGAGAAAAGCTTTGATGAAATTTATGCATTATTAAACAAATTCTCCAAAAGCAACCCGGATTGGCAAGGAGAGATGGGCAGGCACACATCACAAAAGTCTGCAGGGATTCTCGAGTTAGATGCCATCTCAGCATTATCAGCACAGATTTCCACACTGACCAACCAAGTCAATCAGATGACCTTGTTTATTAACAAGCAACAAGCCCAACCAGTGCAACAGGTTCAGGTATTTTGTGAAGTATGTGGAGAGGGTCACCCTAGCGACTTGTGCCCAGCTAATCCAGAGTCTGTCTGCTTTGTGGGTAATGCAAATCGGGGTCAGGAAAATCAATATGGGGACACTTATAATCCCAACTGGAGGAATCACCCAAACTTCTCTTGGGGTGGAAATCAAGGCACTCAGAATCAATTCCAGCCTCAAGCACCTCTACAACAATACAGACCACCTCAGGCTGAACAACAAGCTAGCCTTTAGGAGATGATGAAGAAATTGATGGCCGAGTAGCAAGACCTCAATCAGAAATTAATAGCAGATCAACATGCTTTCAATCAGAAAATAATGGCTGATCAACAAGCTCAAGCCGCATCACTGAGAAATTTAGAGCACCACATGGGCCAACTTGCCAGTGCCCAAAATACCAGACCAGTAAGGTCTCTTCCTAGTGACACTGAGCCCAATCCTAAGGCTCAAGTCAATGCGATTACCTTGAGAAATGGAAGAGTACTAGAAGAAGTTCCAAATAAAAAGAAGAATACGGCTCATCCTGAAGGAGAATTAGTTCCCAAGCTAGGTGAGGGGAATGAGAAAGATAATAAAGGACCCGAGCCAGTAATTGAGACAAGGCCACCACCTCCATTTCCACAAAGACTACAGAAGCAAAAAGATGATGCTAAGTAAAAAAAAATTCTTAGATATTTTGAGCCAAGTGAGTGTGAATTTGTCTTTGGTGGAAATTTTGCAGGAAGTGCCTAAGTATGTGAGGTATCTCAGAGATATTGTGGCAAACAAATGAAGACATGCAGAGTTCGAAACAATTGCACTTACTGAAGAGTGCAGTGCCAAAGTTCAAAATAAGCTTCCTCCTAAGTTAAAGGATCCTGGGAGTTTCACAATTCCTTTGTCTCTTGGAAAACAAGAAGTTGGTAGAACCCTGTGTGATTTAGGGGCTAGTATAAATTTGATGTCATCTTATTTGTTCAAGCAACTCGTATTGGGGGTGCTTAAACCTACTACAATCACTTTACAGTTAGGAGATAGGTCACTAGTTATGCCAGAAGGAATTATTGAGGATGTGTTAGTTCGAGTGGGAAAGTTTATTCTTCCTGCTAATTTTATTGTGCTTGATTACGAGGCGGATGAGGAAGTTCCCATTATTTTGGGGCGACCATTCTTAGCTACTGGTGGAGCAATTATTGATGTGAGGGCAGGGAAATTAAAAATGAGAGTTCACGCTGAGGAGGTCACTTTTAATGTGTACAAGGCACTTAAGCTCCCTATGCAATATGAGGACTTGTGCATGATTACTGTGGTCGAATTGAAGGGGATAGAGCAGAGTCCTTATGTG